>JAGKTI010007396.1:0-14404 GCA_018397915.1 Birgus latro
ATTGTGTGTGTGTGTGTGTGCGTGTGTGTGTGTGTGTGTGTGTGTGTTTGTGTGTGTGTGTGAAAAGAAGCTCACTCTCTTTCTTCTCTTTTTAGTAATTGCATTGGCTGTCTTACAGGTGATTATGAATGTGTTTGAAGGTGTGTCTGTGAGGTGTATCCAGGATTCTGAAGTCTTAAGTGTTGAGTGAATGAGTGTATGGCACATATGATTGGGCATAATGTTGACTACTTCTCGCAGTATCATATATATTTTTCCCTACTCCCAGCGTTCTGTACCCTGCCTAAGCCGATCTGAGGGTGGGAAATAGAGGCGGAATGGTTATGATGAAGATTTTGATGGTGATGATGATGATGATATCTACGCCATTTATTTCGAAAGTACACCGGAGCTGCATAAAAATGAATGGAGGAGCCAAAATCAAACAATTATAACAATGAATGGGAAAAAAGTGTGCCAAAGATCAGAAGGTTATTCAGAGGTAGTGGTTAACAGATGTATTATAATATTAACGATAATAATAATAACAACAACAACAACAACAACAACAACAACAATAATAATAATAATAATAATAATAATAATAACAGTAGTAGTAGTAGAAGTAGTAGTAGTAGCAGAAGTAGTAATCTATCTATTGCCAGACGCCTTAATCCCATAAGAGCCGGCCACAAACAAATAGCCTCCATGTCACCCCGTCCCCCACCATTTCACTGCCCTGCTCACACCTCACACCCTCCTCTCTCATATAACTCTCCATTCCATCCCTCCATCTCATCTTTGGCCTCGCCCCCCATATTTCCCCTTCCACCTCACTCACATACTCTCCTCATCAGTCTCTTTCTCTCCATCCTCTCCACATGGCCAAACTACCTCAGCGTGTTTCTCCTAACGCTTCCTGTTACACCCACATCCACACCACAACGCTCCTTCACTTCCTAATTTGTCAGTCTGTCTCTCCATGTGACTCCACATGCTCCTCTCAAATAACTCATTTCCACTGCTCTCACTCTTGACTTCTGTCCTTCCAACAAGGTCCAAGCTTCATTTCCATACGTTAGAGTTGGTCATGCAGTAACTTTTTCACTTCCATGCTAACTTCCCTGGTTCTTATTACAACTTTCAAAGAACCAGCAACATTTCTTCCTTGTTGTACCCTTTCAAGCACTTCACCCTCTAAACTTCCACCCTTACTCATCACATTACCCAAGTACTTAAACTCACTCACAGTTTCCATTTCCTCCTCATCCAGCCTCACTGTACGTCCACTGATTTCATTTCTCTCGAAAACTATAACTTTACTCTTCCCTACATTCACCTTTAGATTCCGTTTCTTACACACACTTCCAAAGTCATCCATCAAGCCTTGCAGCTCCCCTTCGTTCACTTAACAACACAGTATCATCTGCAAACAACAGTAGGGAGTTTCCAAACACTGCCCTCTCTCATTAGGGCTACTCCAACATCCACAGTCCTACCTTGTATCTCTTTTATAACCCCATCCATATACAGATTGAACAACCACGGAGACATGACACATCCTTGTTTCAATCCAACCTTCAAATAGAAAAATTGACTCAGTTCACTATCCACATGTCCTGCAGCCTTAGCACCCTCATACATACTTTCCACGGCGTTCAACAGCTTCCCACCTACTCCATATATTCTTAATACTTTCCACAATCCTGGTCGATCCACCCTGCCATATGCTTTCTCCATATCCATGAAGGCCTCATACTACTTCTTTCCCTTCTCTAGAAACTTTTCCACTAAAGATATAAAAATGAATATCTGATCTACATAACCTCTTCCCTTCCTGTAACCTCCCTGGTCTTCTCCAACTAATTCCTCTCTTATTTCCCTAACTCTATCAGTAAGTATCCTACCATATACTCTTCCAGTCACACTAAGAAGGTAAATGCCCCTATGATTACCACACACATCTTTTCCCCCCTTTCCTTTGGACAGGGGAATAATTATATCTGACTTCCAATCCTCTGGGACTCTACCTTCCTCCCCGGCCAATCTGCACATCTTCTACATCCATTCTACTACTATCTCTCCCCCATGCTTCAGCATTTCAACACACACTCCATCAATTCCTGGGGCTTTTCCCATTATGACTTTCTTCATTGCTTCCACAACTTCCATCCTACTGATTTCTTCCTCTCTTCCCACACCCCTCCTGTTACCAGCCATTCCCCAGCCACTAATACTCGCATTAATTTCATTCTCTATGTTCAACAATTTCTTAAAGTGTTCTCTCCATCTGCTCACTCTTTCTCTCTTCTCCACTGGTAATTTACCATTTTTAACTTTCACCCCCTGACTAACTTCTTTGACACCCTGTCTAACTCCCTTTACTTCTTTCCAAAACATTTTTCAACATTCCCTCCAATTTACACACAAATTCCTTCCAAATTCCTCATCCACTCTCTTCTTACTCTCGCTTAGTATCTTTTCACCTCTCTCTTCCTCTCTGCATATAACTCTTTCTTCCGTCTCACAACTTCTTCCACACTTTTGTTTCTCATCCACTCTCTATATGCTTACTTCTTTTGTGCCACAGCCTCTCTCACCTCTTCATTCCACCATGGTGTTCCCTGCACCCCCTTTCGTCTTCTCTTCATCCCACACACCACCAATCTTTTCACCTCTCTCTTCCTTTCTACATATAACTCTTTCTTCCATCTCACAACTTCTTCCAAACTCCTGTTTCTCATCCACTCACTATATGCTTTCTTCTTTTGTGCTACAGCCTGTCCCACCTCTTCATTCTTTCATGCTGTTCCTTGCACCCTGTTTTCCTCTTCTCTTCACCCCACACACCACCTCACATGCTGCACAAATTTCTTCTGTGAATATCTTGCACATACCTTCCACGTCCCCCATCTGCTCCAAATCATCCAATCGCTTCTCCACGTCTCTTATATATTCTGCCTTTTCCCCACACTCCTTGTATGAATTATTCCCTCCCGTCCTTCCCTTCTTCTATTCCTCCATTTCATTTGGACCTTGATTCTTACCACCACCAAGTGGTGGTCAGAAAGTCCACTCCCCCAACCTCTATATGCTCTTGTATCCATTACACATCTTCTCATCCTTTCATCCACACACATAATCAGTCATTGCCTTCCGTTCATTCATTTCACCGCCCATCCTCCTCAACACTCGCCATGTATACCTGTGGATCAATTTGTATGAAGAGGGTACTGGCTATTACCAACCCCCTCCCGGCACAAACGTCCACTACAGCACTGCCATTCTCATCCACCTCTGCAGGCACACCCCACTCACCGATTACTCCATCCCCCTTCACATTCCCTACTTTTCCATTCATATCTCCAATCAAAAACACTCTCATTCCTTTCAGACTTTTCTATGAATGCTTCCACATTTGTCCAGAACTCTTCTCTCACTCTGCTTGCACGATCTTGCATTGGCACATACACACACACACAATTGCCCACATTTGTAGTCCAAATTTCAGTCTTACCCACACAATCTTTGAGCCAACTGATCCATACTCTTATATTCTCTTTCCATCTGTTGCTCACAACAATACACACTCCTTCTTTTGCCTTCTCATTCTCACCCACTCCCACGCATATACTCCATCTATACTCCCATTTGTTCACACTCTCACCTCATCATTCAGTTTCAGTTAATCCACATACATCTACTTTTGCACCCGCTACAATCCATGTCTCAATCGGTACTATGTCCTTTGTTCTGTCCTTAGTTGTCACCTGTTGGTCAGTCCTGGTCCGAAGCTTCTTGTTCGTATTTCTAGTTTGTTTTCCGTGGAGGGGCACTGACCCTCCGCCAACCCACTTGTTGTCACGTTGGGAACACGTGTTGGTTGGGTAAAAGGTTATTACCCAGTGTTGTAAATGATTTCTTGGCTTACAGGGAATCATTTGGCTTGCCACTCAGTTAGAGCTACCCTAAAACAGATTACCACCACACTAAGTGGGTGGATGATGGGTGCCCCCACTTACCATATAATAAAAATAATAATAATGATGATGATGATGATGATGATGATGATTATAATAATAATAATAACAACAACTAGGGCACCTTAAAATTTTCCAAGGAGAGTTTTGATAAAGAAAAACTTTCCACAGCCAGTGCCTGCTAGGAGCCAAGCTATAATGGGGCCTTGAGATCAAGGTCACTGATCATGTACATGTCACGTTAAGTCATTATAGTTTAACAGTCCACCAAGTCTGGTGGCTCTAGCTTCAATCGTTCATGGAATATTAGATGACATCTGGAATATATGGAAAAATATATATATATATTTTTTTTACCCCGTGCTGGGTCAAGGTCACTGATTTTGTGCATGTCACCATAGATCAGCACAGTCTAACAGTCCACCAAGTTTGATGGTTCTAGCTTTAATCCTTCTTGGAAAATTAGGTAACATCTAGAGCAGGGGTTCTCAACCTGGGGTACGCGTACCCCCAGGAGTACGTGAGAGAAATTTTGGGGGTACGTGACAGGTTTCTCAAAATACTTCAGTTTTGAATAACTGCAAATCTGTTTGTAGAAAGTGGCCTACATGTGCTAGGCTAGATGTGTCCTCCACTAGAACCAGGACACTAAGTGACAACGTTAACAAGGAAACTCTTGGAGTTATGTCATTTGAGAGAAAGCTTTCTTGGACTACACTTGCCACACAACCTTGCAAACCCATGATACAGTAGTCACCCTAGTTCGTTTTCTATCGATCACGTCTCTCCTCACGCGTACCGAACAGGTACCAAACTAACCAAAGTGAGACGCACTGTTCGCCTCTCACTGTCACCCACTCACCACTCTTCCCTCACTACCCTCACCCTCAGGTACGTTGAGATATACTTCATGGTTTCCAGTGTATTTGTAGTCTGATTTTTTTTCCCTCGTTTAAGTTGTCATGGATTTTGCTTGCGGCTACGAAGTCATGTGCCTACACTGCAGCCATAATAACTGGTAATGGTTTCATGGCCAAGTTTGTGGTTTTCAATTACGTGGGTAAGGGGTACGTGATCAATACTGAAAGACTTCAAGGGGTACATACGATTAAAAAAGGTTGAGAACCCCTGATCTATGTAGTCAGTGAAGTTTTCAAGCACAGGATGATTCTCACTGTCCATTTCAGAACTTTTTCGAGTCTGTTTCATTGTGTAATAACGAGGGATGAGGACCAGACTTGTGAAGCTTAGCTCAGCTTGGGAAGAATGAACGTAGAGTACAGATGAGTAAGGTCCTGAGTGTGGGCAGTTAATTTCTGTGTGCACAGTATGTGTAGTCTGTAGGAAGCAGCATCGACAGTTTAATTTGTGTTGGTCCCCCCAGTGAAATTTGTCTTCAGTGAGGATGCCCAGTAGTCTGGTGATGTGCCCTCCTTCTAAGGTGTGGCGTCTGAGTTTGAGTGTTTGGGATGGTGTAGGTGCTATGGCTACGTCGAAATGCATGACTACTGTTTTGTTGCTCTTAATGGTAATGTGATTGTCACGTCTTCGCGTCTGAAGAGTGTCAAAGTTGCTTTGTAGGAGAGCATAGTTTTGTGCAGTTTTATCGATGGCTATAGCTATGGTGGAGTCGTCAACTCTCTTCCAGCGTTGTTGTGTGTCCTGTAGGGTGACATTGACAACAAAAAGGAAGGACAATAGTCCCATTCGCGTGCCCTGAAAAACACCACATGAGAGGTTTTTAAAGCTGGAGATGGTACCCCTGAATCGTATGACGTTTTGGCGATAATTCAGGAACTCTTTGCCAGGAGACGAGTCATTCTCCAAGACCTAAATGTACGGCTTTGGCGATGATGTTTGTGTGATCTACTAGATCACAGGCTTTGGGAAAGTTAGTGAAAAATGCTACTATTGATATTGTGTGTTTATCTAAATTTTTACCACACCCGGGACGAAGACCAGCTAGGTATTGTTTCTTGTCAAGTTTCTTTATTTCTTTGTTTGTTAGCAACATTACGGAAAAACGGCTAAGTGAAATTACATGAAACTTTTAGGATGTATGGGCACTGGTCCCAAAATGAAGTGGAGAAATTTCGGAGGTAGTCAAGTGAACCTGAAAGGTCAAAATCAAGGTCACGGATTTTCAGAGGGCTATAACTTGAAACCGGTTGAAGATAGAGATATTTACTATTATCAACATACAAGAACTCCCATATGGGTTTTCATATGGCACCAAGACCTTTGACTCTGAGTGGCCTTGAAAGGTCAAACTCGTCACGGATATTCAAGAGGCCATAATTCGAAACTGATTGCAAATAGATATTTACTATTATCAACGTATGAAGTCCTATATGGGTTTTTAGTTAGTACCATAACCTTTGACCTTAAGTGACCTTGAACGGTCAAACTCAAGGTCATGGATATTCAGGAGGTTATAACTCGACAGTGGTTGATGATAGAGATATTTACTCTTATCTATAAATGCTGTCAGGCGAGGTTTATTCTGCGTGGCACCACTGGTGCATGAAATCAAGAAAATTGGTGAGGTAGTGAGTGGTAGATGATTATCTTACAGTTCCATACAGATGTATGGCAATTTTACTCGATATGTCTGAGTAGGTCCAGTCTGAAGCAAGGCTTTCACACATCAGGCTAGGGTTAGGTGTAATGCCAATTCGTCATAGGTCACTGAGGGAGCTCTGGTGGGGTATTTAGCAATTGACATAATGTAAGGTGACTTCTACATGTCTGGACATTTAGACTGTTGGAAAGAAGTCTTGATAACAGACGTATGAGGTTTTTAGCAAGTTCAGTGGAAAGTTCCTTACAGAAGCAGATTCGTAAGTCTAAGGGTGTGGAAGGGTGATTAAGTTTCAGATTCTGAAGGCAGGAGGTGAACTTAATGTTCGAAATAGTTGTGGGTAGCTTGGGGGCGGGGAGGTATATTGGAAGAAGGTTGTAGTTAAGTTCAGGTAACTACCGGAATATGGTGGCAATGTGGTTGTTAATAGTTTCAGCTGCTTGGTTGTTAGACTGATTGGCAACGCAAGGGAAGGTGGAGGTTTGATTATTAAGACCACACAGCTGCTGCACCTTGCCTTACAACGGTATATTTTAGGTGCTGAAGTTTATTGGGATAATATAATCTTTTGGCAACCATCATTTCTCTAAAAACTTTTTTCTTAACGATTTATACTAATCTGTGTTCTTTGTATGGGAAGCCTCATTAAGTTGCTGAATGAGACGTTCAGTCCAACTATGATCCATGGTGCATCAGCGGGATGACTCCACAGATTTTTCTGGGAAAAAGTGACTAATGGCCTGATTAATGCTACTGGGATAGTTGATCCATTTTGTATTCACATCTCGAACTGTGATGACTTTTACCTGGGGATATTGAACAATCCTGTTGCTAAATTTATGTACTGCTGAGTCAGTTAGGGGTCTATTAGTTAAAAGTATAGAATTTCTCTTTTAGTGCAAGGATGGGTTTTGAGGACCAAAGGATCGAGAAATGGTTCCCTCATCCAAAAAGGAATAAAGGTACTGGTGGTAGATATAAATTAGGAATATCAGTCATTATGAAGACTAATGTGTTGGTACCATGTGTTGGGAAGTTCACAGTCGTCTTACCTGAAGGTGTTCTTGAGTGGCTGTCATGTCACTTGCACTGAAATCACCACATATAAAACACTTGGAGGAAGAGAACCTGATGTTGAGTTAATCTGAAGTTTGGATTAGATACTGGAAAAGCAGGTTACACGTGGGTTTACGTGAGGGAATGATGATACAGTGCGTAATAAGTGATGGAGACCTAATGACGGGGATGGGAGGCCAGTGACACATGTAGACACGACGCTTCCACTCTCTCTAGGTTATCGATGGTCAGGGGTGATGGATGAATTTCATCCCAGCAGAAAATGACATACCCGCATCGTCGCTCAAAGCAGAGGTGATAGAAGGGACTGTTGTTCATGAAGTTGATATATTTGGGGAGAATTTGCCAGGCTTCAGTAATGGCGATAATTCCAGGTGAGTTAAATGGATTACTATAATAATCAAAATAATGAAGTTCAGGGAGTGTCTGAAAAATACCCAACAAAAATTTTGGTGATCGTGCATGACACAACAAAGCGAAATTGCCGGAAATCATGACACGCGAAAATGTCTGCCTGTGCGGTTGTTAATTTTTTCATGGGAACGGTAATAACTATCAACCTCATCCTTTATGCATTAGGTCTGGGTAAGTGCAGAGAGTGTTAAAAAAAATACCAAACAAAAATTGTCACCATCACATACCACGCTATGACAAAATTCTCGGAAATTGCAACAAGCAAAAGTATGAGAAAATCAATTTTTTTGGGGGGGTCAGAATTGGTCATTGTTGGCTCAATAATGGTATGGATAGTTTGTTTATTTTAATCAATTTGTTACGCCTAAGGGGTAACATACCGTAGCAGGACCATGGGGACAAGTAGCCCTCTGTCCAGAAACTATCCGACCTTAGGTTCTAAAAAACTAAACAGCTAACCTGTTGATCTAGGACACTAATCTCTCTCAAAGTAGGATCCTTGTGACATGACACACGTAGCTTAGCATTCTTTCTATTGCCCGATTCATTCTTCAAAGTCAGTTTCGGTATCTGCTGCAGGTGTTTCGTCGCATTCGTTATGATCTCTTCTCTCGGATAAATGTTGCTCAGGACCTGCTGGAGTGTGCAAATCACGATTCAGACTTTCTGAAAGCTGTTATCATTGAAGATGAGGCTTGGGTGAATGGGTATGGCTCAGAAACCAAAGTACAGTCATTCCAGTGGAAGCATGCAGGGTTGCCTCGGCAAAAAATAAAAAATAAAGATAGGTCTGCAGCAAGATGAAATGAATGTTGACAGTTATTTTTTTTCGACAATCGTGGTGTTGTGCATCACGAATATACACCAGAAGGTCAGACTGTCAACAAACACTACTACCTAGATGTTATCTGTCGTCTTCATGACACTGTTCGGTGGAAGGGACCAGACCTTTGGAAAGTGACAAGTTGGAAGCTGCACTGTGACAACATCCCTGTCCATTCTTCTCAACTGTTTTTGGAATTTTTGGACAAGCACAACATCCCGCAGGTTCAGAAAGCCCCCTGCTCACCAGACATGGCTCTGTGCAATTATGGTTATTCCCCAGGTTCAAAACTCTGCTGAAGGGTTCCTGATTTGAGACGAGAGAAGAGATCATGACCAATGCGATGATGCACCTGCAGGAGATGCTGAAAACTGGCTTTGAAAAATGAATCAGGCAGTGGAATGAACACTGGGCTACATGAGTCAAGTCAGAAGGGGCCTACTTTGAGGGGGATTAGTGTCCTAGCTCAACAGGTTAGCTATTTAATTTTTTTGAGCCTACGGTCGGATAGTATCTGGACAGCCCTCTCATTATAAACAGAGGAACTAAATTCTCGCAGGGCACACAGTTTTGGTACATAGACATATTGTAGTTTATGATACAGGAGTTGTCGTCCACCAAAGTATTATGTACAGAGGAGCTTGTGTCTCACAGGGCATGCTGTTTTGTTACATAGGCATACAGTAATGGAGTTTACATACAGGAATCAGCATCCACCAAAATATTATGTACAGAGGAACTTGTGTCTCACAGGGCACTGTTTTGTTACATAGATTTACTGGAGTTTGCAATACAGGAGTTAGCATCCACCAAAGTGTGGATGTCGCACGAGAACGATATCTAAATTATTGTCTCTGAGTAGATAATTACATATATCAGTCAGGGACTGTCCCTGAGGCAGTAGGTCCCTGACTGAGGGACACACAAGGCAGTAATGCTGAAGGTTGTTGGCATTAGGACGGTCACACAGTTTGCTTGAGGAGAAGTGAGGCATGTCCCCTGCCTCAGCGACTTAACAGATAGGGCAATATCCTGGCCGAAGTCGAGCAGACACAAAACTGTGCCTGCAAACCATACATCCATGTCAATGTTACATGGGAAGAGTTAGACAAAACTGATCATAGTGTTGGATGGACTCACTCTGAGTCCGTTCAGCATTCTTGAAATGGAATGTAGGAAGAAGAGCGATTGAACGTATCTTGTTTTTGTAGCAGAGGAGGGAGGACGATCATCAGGTAGAGGCAGTCCTCAGGCATTTTGCGCCAGAAGGTCAACAGTGTCATTGGCTGCAGTTCCGACCTGTGAAGGAATCCACAAGAACTGTATGGTAAGAGAGTTTTCATGAGCTGAAATTAACTGACATAAGTTTTCTTGAACTAAGCGGTGGCATGTGTGTTTTGGAAACGAGATGGCTTGAAGGGACTGAGATTCAGAAATAACGACACCATTCAGTCTTTACTGAGAGAAGGCTAACTGCATGCAAGAGCTCCTATAGCTCACAATAGGTAGAGCTAGATGAGTTCGGTAGTCTGCAGCCAACCCAGCCTCCCTCCCATCTGCTTGTAGGAAACCGTCGATGTAGAGATGGTGCACGGCAGGAACTGAGGAAGACACTGTTGCGATGGTCTCCAGAGCTAGTTGTGTCTGAAGGAGTGGTAGGTCTGCCTTGGAGGTAGGAGTAAAATGACTTCAAGATGAGGAATCCTCCAGGGAGGCTGACCATGATTCACTACTGCCACTGGAACATTAATATCAGGTCTTTGTAAGATGGAAAAGGTTGCATTAATGAGGATGCAGATGCCGGACTGAAGTGGAGGGCGAGATGCAACAGGGTCAAGTAAAGTTCTGATGACACAAGAATAACGAGGAACTGAGAAGCAAGATGGGGAGAGTTAAGGCTTTGATGCTGAAATATGAGACATTGGTGCATATTCTCTCAACAAGAGGGGGAAGATTGAGACAGTTCACATGTTGACCATTCTGTTGGAAATAGGACAGTCCAGGATGTATCTCATTACATTGCTCTGAAATTTTTCAGTGGGTTCTAATGATGTATTCGGGAGTTGGCCGAGAGCTGGGGAGAGATAATCGACAACTGACCATATGAACACAGTGTGGATAGTTCTGGCCACAGGGAAAGATATTCCGGCAGCATTATTGATGAGCCACTTGCGAGGAATTAAGCACTATTGCAGCTGATCTACGAGGCCCCAGGTAATGTAATGAAAATGTCTTACAGGTATGTTTGGGATAATCTGTACAGGTGCACCCAAGTAGAGGTACTCTCTGCACATGGGGATGAAACTGTTTCTTACAGTGAATTCTGGAGGCATTCGTGGGTTGTGGGGAGAAAAGATTCTACTCTTTTCTGGGGAGAGAAGGAGGCCACAAGTTGGAGACATGGAATAACTGACGGAAGCACTGAAGATCTTTTGGGGAGCTGGAGTGAATACAGATATCATAAGCATAACAGGTAACAGTGGTTATGTGGATACTGAAAAGAAGTGAGAGTAACTGGTCCATAAGGACATTAAAAAGAAATGGGCTTAGAACACCACCTTCCAGAATTCCAAGGTCGAAGGCCTTCGAGGAGCTACATGAGCCCTTAACCAGTCACGTCCCAACTGATTTCCCACCTCCGATACCCCCCAGTCCTGAGCAATTTCGGATTTTTTTTGAGAGGGATTCAAACCTCCGCTTTTGGTGAGAAACATCGAAAATTCATAGAGAAATCGGCCTCTGACCTTATAAATGTTGCTACAGGTGACAGTCAGCCTTAGCTTTTTGTTTTCTCTCAGGGTACCTGGCTTCAAAGAAAACGAACTATGGGAGGGTTAACTAATTCAAGCCACTTTAAATTACGTATTTATTTATTTATTTGGTACGAACTTATGTGAAGTACAAGACTATATTGGTTTTCACGCAGTAATATAGACAATATAAGCATTGTTCAGTCACCAACACATCCACATATGGCACCTTCCCTTATGACATTACCACCTCATCACTTCTGTTTGTTTCTTCCTCTAGCTTCTTTATTTCTTTGTCCTCCACCTCAGGAATCACTTTCACCATGAATTTCGTCATTGGAGTGACCGTGGTGTGACATGTCTTTACTGGCCAGGTCACTGCTAATAGGTGAATTGCTGAGTGTAGGGGGGAGGGGGGTCAGGTTGGGCCAGGGAGTATCCCCACTTGACAGCAGATAGAGGAAGGCCTCCCACATATGCCTACCAAAAATCACCCGTGAAACTTGAAAAATGTGCTAATGACTGACCTTGCAATTGCATAACGTATGGGTACGTCGATGGGTGTCACTGTGACAAAACGCTGCAATGTACCCGTACGTCGATGGGACGCCTCGGGTTAACACTCAGCCACCAGGGCCTCCTGGCCGTCGCCCACTCTTTACGAAGGAATTCTGAGATTTTGGCAAAAATCCCCAAACTACCAGCTTTCATATCTCCTAAACTATAATAGCTAGAGAGGCAAATAAAATCTCATAAGACTCAACAACTCTTCCTCTTTCCAATGAAAGTATTCCGAGGTCTCTATTTGGTCCCATCAATGAATAAGGATGAGTTGGAGACTAGTGGTTTTTCACATTTTGGCGTGCGGCTCCGAGTGCCCGTCAATGGCCACGGCCTTGGCAGCTGTGGCTAGCGTGGGCAGCACTGACTGGAGTGGTGATTGTAACACTGCCCGTGTGGCCTTGGAAGAAATGCGGAAGATTCCACTCGTTTTTTTACTTTTCCTTACTGCCGTCAGTATGAGTCATTACCCGGTCCATGTGGCTTCCCCGAATGTAAACCGTCCATTCAATCGTGCATCAGTGCCTCGTAGGTGTATGGGAAAGGAAATATCTCATCGTTTTTCTGTATTCACTTCTCCCATCAATCATAATATTTTCCCTTTACTACGACACTTGGAATTGCACTTGACATCACGATTATGGGTAACTTCACTTTGCCAAGTAAATGCTGTGTAGCTATTTCACATATCATCGTTGAGTAAGAGGTAATTATTTTTACTATAAATCAGACAGCTTTGTACTAATCAGGGTTGTCATGAAAATCATATAAATGTTTTACATAACTTACATTATTTGTTCTTCCCATCACAAATACACTGATGCTCATATTCGGCAAAATTCACCTGAGTATTGCGTGGAATAATTTAGCTATAGCAAACCAGGTAATTTTCTTTCTGGCCCACTCATATGTGGTTTTCTTTCAGGTAACAGGTAGGATACACTGATGATCATTTTCTGCACAATTGTCCAGAGCATCGAGTGAAATTATTTTTTGTAGGTATTTTTCTCTGTGGCACGCTCACAACTTATTTTCTTTCAGGTAACATGTTGGCTAACTCAGGGTATTTTCAGTAATTTTTTTTATCAGTTTCCCATAAACATTTCCACTTTCTTTCATTGCACTGACTATCATAGCACTGACTATAAATCACTTATAACTTGTCAACTGCAGCATCGAGAGTAGAGTTCCTACCAGTATTTGGTTCCCATGTAGGTTTAGGTATTATTAGTGATTCATTATTTAACACGCTATTGTGGAAAAATTCCTTTTATCTTAATTTTCGGCATAACTCATCAATATCTTTATTAAGCTCCTCGTGATTGAGTTGATTTGGTGTGGGGCAATATTTTAGTCCCTTAGTAAGTAAGGATATTTCATTATCACTCAGTGTGTAAGTTAAAAGGTTTATTATCTTTGGGTCTACTTTCTGAGTTGCCTCCAATTCTGTTTTCTCCTGAAAAAATTCTGATTATTATTTCTTTCTTGTAATAGGTCTTGTGAGGTAACATTCAGTATAGACAAAAGGTTCCCCAATTCATTCAGCTCTGGAACATAAATGTCTCTGTCTCTGTTTTGACCTTCAAAGTGGAGAAATGTGAACACAAAAAATGTAAACTCTGCAAGGAAATAATTGAATGCGGTTAATTTACTTTTGCCAATGCCAACTATACATTCCAAATCAACGAAAACATGGGATGCTCGACACAAAACTGCATTTATGTAATTCGCTGCAGTGGATGCAGAGAGATTTATATAGGCGAGACCTCAAATCGCTGGCTCCATACTAACCTCCATAGGGATCATATTAATCGCAGTAAAGGTTTATATGTTAATACCCACATAACTAACTGTGCAAAAAAACGTTCTCCAAAGTTCAATATTATGCCCTTCTGTAAAGCAATAAAGGATGATCCTACATTAAAAAAGTCAAAGGAAAAAAAATCGTAAATAAATTTAAACCATTACTGAATAAAGATCTATGAAACACCGACCCAATTACAGCTTCAAAAAACGAACCTTTTTCGAATTACGAAAGTGGGACAACTGAAGCCTCACACAACTCGAAATGAAACTGGCAACAGGGAACAATTCATGTCAAATATCAGTGGCTATCAGTCACTTATAGAAAGCACACCTCTTCCTGGGCCACTATTTTTATAACTGTTGATCTAGGAAGCTAGAGAAATGCATTTTATTTAAACTTTTATTTTAATTTACAATATACAATTTTAGTACA
>JAGKTI010007397.1:6267-13767 GCA_018397915.1 Birgus latro
TGGACGATCTCTTTGTCCAGGCTATTCCACAGGTCTACGCATCTATATGGAAGACTATATTTCTTGATATCCTTCAAGCAACTTGGCTTTATCAGTTTCATTCCAAGTCCTCTTGTTACTACCCCATCCCGTACAAACAGGTCATCTCTGTCAATTTTTTCTACTCCCATCATGGCCCTAAATACTGCAATCATGTCGCCCTTCTCTCTCATTTATTCTAAGGTAGGCGCTCTTGCTTTTTCAGTCTTTCCCTGTACGACAGATCTGCCAGGCTAGGGACCATCTTGGGTGCTGTTCTTTGTACTCTCTCGATCTTGTTTATATCTTTTGTTTTATGTGGGGACCACACTACTGCCACATATACCAACCTGGGGTGGATCATGGCCACTATCAATTTTTTCATCATCTACTCATCCATGTAATGAAATGCTACTCTTATACTAGTCAACATAGACAAGTCAGATAGAAGTCAATACTCACAGCCTCCAAGGTATCGATGCGCCAGATTTTGATAGATCCATCAAATGATCCAGTGGCCAACAAGTCACTATCCTCTGGCTTGAAGCTGCAGTCAAATATAGTTTCTATATGTCCCTGTAAATAATCATTATAGTCTAAGACACTTAATTTTTTTTATTCATATACTGTAGCTACATATAACATATTTTCTAAACTCAACAACAAAAAGCATGATTGGAGAAGTGCTGTATTTGCCAATGAATATCACAAATACTGGTTTTCTTAACATATGCTGTAACTGTGTATTTTCTTAACATATACTGTAACTGTGTATAGCTGTCTTGGTATATCTAAGGTATTTGCTCCTTCCCTTTGTTACTCACATGTTCTCTGTTAAATATCCACTGTTTCCTCCTGAGATGATATAGCCCAACACCACCATCCTTGAAAAGAGTTGCAATGGCCACTCTGGGTACCACCATGCCACCTCCACTCTTGCATTCCATGTCATGTCCCTTATGTTCTCCTGCCAAGGTATTTGAGTCCTGGTGGGTCTGGCTCAGGCTTTCAACTCGCGTGGCGCAAATCACGTGGAAGCCAGTGTCCTTCAAGACGTGGTTTTCAACTGGGGTTGGTTTGTTGACAGTCCATACTCGCAGAATTCCTTTCTCTGCATCTGAAAATGCAAAACATCTTTTTATTTCTGCTACATATTTCTAAAAGTTTAACTGATCAGAATATCTCACCCAGGAATTAATTCAGTTATAAAAATTACAATTTTCTTGTATGTTATGCATACCTGTCTTTAATAAGCTACTTCATGCAGAAACATAAGTATTAACCAACTCAGTCACTATTTGTCTCCATTTTAATTCCATGATTCCCCCTCAGTCTCTTTCTGTCCCCATATTTTCTTCCACTATTCCTTTCTTTATTCTTCTACATTCTTCATCATTTCCCCATTACAGTAATCTCTCTACTATCTGGACGACGGTGACCTCACTGTTTGGACATCATAGGCTGATTGCCGAAACCCCAAAATGCCCCCAAACTGCAAAAAAACGGAAAAAATCTGATTTTTTTTCAACCGTGTAAGATTGAGTTTCCCGCGCGTGCCGACCAGCTCCCTTCCTGCGCTACCCCCCTCCTCCTAGTTCTGTCTCAACTCCCATGAACAGTGGACGGCTGTCCGATCGTTTGTGGTATTTTTGTTCTTGTTTAAATAATCATAAGTCACAGTGCTAAGGATTAAGTGTAGTTAAACACTGGATTACTGGACATGCTTCAAGAGCAATTATGACCACTGTAAAAACCTTAGAGGTGGGGGTAAACAACAATCATGGACATGTAAGTACATTGTCAACTGCTAAATATTTCCATAATCATTCTAAATCCTCATTCTCTGGTTACATCTTATTTACTTCATGGTTTGTGTCCCATATTTGAGTGCACAGGCCGTGAAAGAGGTGATTTTCTCAGTGATTACCATGTCTCTAACATATGTTCCCTATCAAGTCAACTTGTGAACATTTTTACCCAACACGCCTCTAAATCATAATTTTTCTGGTTACATTTCATTTACTTCATGCTTTGTGTCCCATACTTGAGCGCACAGGCTATGAAAGAGGTGATTTTCTCAGTGATTACCATGTCTCTTACTTACATTCACTATCTTGTCAACTGGTGAACATTTTTGCCCTACACACTTCTAAATCATAATTTATCTGGTTACATTTTATTTGCTTCATGCTTTGTGTCCCATATTTGAGTGCACAGGCTGTGAAAGAGGTGATTTTCTCAGTGATTGCCATGTCTCTTACATACGTTCTCTATCTAGTCAACTGGTGAACATTTTTTCCCTACTCACCTCTAAATCATAATTTTCTGGTAACAGTTTATTTATATGATGCTTTGTATCCCATATATTAGTGCATAAGATGTGAGAAATGATCATTTTCATAGTGACTGCCACATCCGATACATACTTACACTAAGCTGCCAACTCGTGAACACCTATGCCTTACTTACCTCTAAATCATCATTTTTGGGGTAAAATTCAATGAATTCATGCTTTGTGCCCATTATTTATATGAATGGGGTCTTAAATAAGTGCTATGCATGTCCGATAAGGAGGTAGGTAGATCGTTTTCTGATTTAGGTTAGGTTAGGTTAGGGTCAAGAATGTCCAGTGCTGTTGGTGAACAGTGAACACCTTTGCCATACCTAACTCTTTTTCTGGTAACAGTTTATTTATTTGATGCTTTGTATCCCATATTTTAGTGTATAAGATGTGAGAAATAATCATTTTCATAGTGACTGCCACGTCCAATAGGCTGTAGCACCAGTCGAGCAGGGCAGTACTCCCAAGGTGGATGGAAGGCTGATGACAGGGAGAGCTGGAGCTCCCATTTCATCAACCTTCAGGACTTGTTCCTGACCATCCCCCTTTGCTGAACTTTTTCAGTGTCTCAGTAACACAGAGAGTAGTCCAGCATGCTCTCCAATACAAGTTTCTCTTACTGTCAACCAAACTACATGCACACTACACACTATACTTCCTTTTCAAAATTAATTATGAAAATGGCACACAAAAATCTTGCCTCGGAGTCCCCAGGGGGGGGACCATAAATGCCCCCACCATCCGCCCCTCTCCCGGTGACGACTCAAAGAGCTGCCTGGAACCACCGTCTGACTCACTCCTTCTTCATTTCTGTAACATTCGCGGCCTTTCCTCTAACTTTCGCTCTGTTGAACACCACCTCTTCTCTAAACCTCACCTTCTCTTTCTCTCTAAGACTCAGCTGTCTGAGGCAACTGACAGCAAACCCTTTTCTGTATCCTCCTACTTCCTCTATTCTCATTTCAAAGCCAAAGGTGGCTGTTGCGTATATGTACGCAACGATCTATCTTGTTCTCGTGTTCCTGAACTTGATTCTTCTGAATTCTCTACTCTCTGGCTTCGGCTTTCCTGTCATTCTCTGACTAAATATATCTGTGCTGTTTACTTATCTCCTAATTCTACTGACTATCAAAAATTCTTTGACTATTTTAACACATTCTATCCATTTCTCCTTTCTCTGAAATCTCCATTCTAGGAGATTTCAATGTTCACCACCACCTTTGGCTCTCCTCTCCTTTCACTGATCCACCTGGTGAACAAGTCTACATCTTTTCTATCCTTAATGACCTACAGCAGCTTGTACAGCTCCCTACCCATATCCCTGACTGCCTTGGAGAGAGTTCCAACATACTTGACTTTTTCCTAACAACTAATCCTTCTGCTTACACTATTAATCTTTTCTCTCCGTTGGGCTTCTCCGATCATAACCTTATTACCTTAACCTGTCCTATCGCTCCAGTACGGCCTGTGGACCCTCCAAAGAAACACCGCCTGTGGCACTTTGGAGCTGCAGATTGGGAGGCCCTCTGGCAGTACTTTGATTTTCCTTGGAATGATTATTGCTTCCATGGCCGGGAGCCATCTGAGTGTGCCTTGCGCATTACGGAGGTTATTCTCTCGGGCATGGAAGCATACATTCCTTTCTCATATCCTCTGACTAATGCAAGAAAGCCTTGGTTTAATCACGCTTGTTCTAATGCTGTCCGCAACAAGGAGAGGGCCTATAAGAGGTACCGGAGCCAACCCACCCCTGAATCACATCTTTTATATATTTCTGCCCGGAATCATGCTAAGTCTGTTCTTCGCTTTGCTAAGAATAATTTCATCCGTGGTAAATGTTCTTAACTCTCCAACTCAAATTCTTCTCGCTCCTTCTGGCACCTTGCCAAAAACCTTTCTAACAACTTTACCTCATCATCCTTCCCTCCTCTTTTCTACTCTGATGGGTCAGTAGCTATTTCTTCTACTGATAAAGCAGATCTCTTCGCTCAGACTTTCTCCTCCAATTCCACCTTAGACGATTCCGGTGCTATTCCTCCATCACTTCCCCCCCTCTGACTTCCTCTTGACTGACATTAAAATTTCTTCAGCTGATGTATTTTCTGCCATCACTGGCCTCAATACTAACAAGGCATATGGTCTTGATGGAGTCCCTCGTGTTGTCCTCAAAAACTGTATTTCTGTGCTTACACCCTCCCTAGGTAAACTCTTTTGCCTTTGTCTCTCAACTTGTACCTTTCCTTCTTGCTGGAAGTTTGCTCTCATTCAGCCAGTCCCAAAGAAGGGTGACCATTCCCAACCCTCTAACTATCGTCCAATTGCTTTAACATCCTGTGTCTCAAAAGTTTTTGAGTCAATTCTTTAACAAAAAAATTTTAAAGCATCTTTCCTGTCACAACCTTCTTTCTGATTGTAAGTGTGGGTTCCGTCAGGGACGCTCCACTGGCAATCTTCTCACCTACCTTTCAGACTCCTGGTCATCCTCCTTTCGGGACTTTGGCGAAAGCTTTGCCATTGCACTTGACATCTCAAAGGCTTTCGATCGAGTCTGGAATAAATCTTTAATTTCCAAACTGCCCTCCTACGGTTTCTATCCTTCTATCTGTGCCTTCATCTCTAGCTTCCTTTCTGGTCATTCTATAGCCGCTGTTGTAGACAGCCATCGTTCTTCTCTTAGACCTATCAACAGTGGTGTTCCTCAGGGCTCTGTCCTATCACCAACTCTCTTCCTTTTATTCATCAATGACCTTCTAAGCTGTACATCTAACCCTATTCACTCATATGCTGATGATTCCACCCTTCACCTTTCCATTCGGTTTCCGCAACGTCCATCTCGGCAGTTACTTCAACAAAAAAGGGATGAGGCTATGGCACACCTAATGTCTGACTTGGCTCGTATCTCTGATTGGGGTGAAAATAATCTTGTTATTTTTAATGCATCAAAAACTTAGTTCTTACACTTATCAACCTGACAAAATCATCCTCAGGATTACCCACGAATGTTTAATAATGAACAGTTATGTCCTGCATCATCCTTGAACATGCTTGGGGTTTCATTCTCTTGGGATTTGTCTTGGAAAGAACATATTACATCTCTTGTAAAATCTGCTTCCAAGAGATTAGGTGTGCTAAGCCGATTCTGAACTTTCTTTACCCCTGCACAGTTGCTGACCTTGTACACGGGTTTTATTCGTCCGTGTATGGAGTACAACTCTCATGTGTGGGGAGGCTCCCCACATGCAGTTCTTCTCAATAGGGTGGAGTCAAAGGCTTTTCGTCTCATTAACTCTCCTCCTCTTACTGATTCCCTTCAACCATTGTCTCTTCGCCGCACTGTTGCATCTTTATCTCTCTTCTATCGCTACTTCAATGGTCACTGTTCCTCTGAACTGTCTGCTTGCATCCCTCCACCTCTACGATGGGCATGTAGTACCCATCTAGCAACCAACTCTCATCCCTTTTCTGTCCAACTCTCTAATGCAAGAGTTAACCGTTACTAACAGTCCTTCATTTATGCAACTGATCAACTCTGGAACTGTCTTCCTCTGTCTGTATTTCCTACTTCCTATGATCTCCAGTTTTTCAAACGAAGTGTGTCCAGGCATCTCGAATTGAACGGATCTTGAATTTGGCTCTCTTTTGTATTGTTTTTGTTTATTCTTGGAAGGAACAGTATGCAGGCCTGTGGCCTTTGGTTCCTTCTTCCTTGCATTAAAAAAAAAAAAAAAACTTACATTAAGCTGTCAACTCGTGAACACCTATGCCTTACTTACCTCAAAATCATCGTTTTGGGGTTAAAATTCAATGAATTCATGCTTTGTGCCCATTATTTATGTGAATGGGGTCTTAAATAAGTGCTATGCATGTCCAGTAGGGAGGTAGGTAGGTAGGTAGGTGGTTTTCTGACTTAGGTTAGGTTAGGGTCAAGAATGTCCGGTGCAGTTGGTGAACAGTGAACACATTAGCCATAACTAACTCTTTTTCTGGTAACAATTTATTTATTTGATGCTTTGTATCCCATACTTTAGTGCATAAGATGTGAGAAATGATGCTTTTCATAGTGATTGCCATGTCCAATACTTATTTACACTAAGCTGCCAACTCGTGAACATCTATGCCTTACTTACCTCAAAATCATCATTTTGGGGTTAAAATTCAATGAATTCATGCTTTGTGTCCATTATTTAGTGCATACTGTGTGAGAAAGGGTGATTTTCATAGTGATTTCCATGTCTGATACTTACACTTGCTGGCAAGTTGTGAGCACCTATGCCATACTCACCTCTAAATCATCATTTTTTGGTTAAAATTCAGTTAAGTCATGCTTTTTGTGCATTATTTATGTGAAAGGAGACTTAAATAAGTGCTATGCATGTCCGGTAGGGAGGTAGGTAGGTGTTTTTTTTATTTAGGTTAGGTTAGGGTCATGAATGACCAGTGCTGGAGCTTCAGGGCTACTATCCGGACAAGACCACTTTCCAGTCATGCCTTTGGCTCTATTACGTCGGATGGTGGGAAGATTACTGTATCCCTTCTTTATGTACCCGTATTCCATTAGGAATGGAAGCAGTGGATTGCCCAAATTATTCACTTCTATACATCTATCACCACAAGTTGCATGTGCATTTATCAGAGCTGAATTCAACAAGTCATACATACATCTTCAATTGCTGCATTCAGGATCACTCATTCCTTTCTGTCATTCATACGTAATTAATAAATTAACTCTCTCTTTACTTCATGCGAGTGATCATAAATGACCTTACAATATAACCTAAAATTCACTTGAAGAAATGTACCTCCTGTGACAAATATTCCAGGAGCATCTGGGAGCCAGGCAAGGGTTCCCACACTTGCTGACATGGGCAGGATATATTTAGTGACAACTCGCATACTGTTGACGTCTACCAACCACAGGGCCCCACTTCGGTATGCTACTAGAAAATAGTCTGGTGAGCAAGTGTCCCATTCCAATGCTACCAATCTGGGTCCCTCACTCTCTTCACTCACTACACCACCACCCTCAGGGAAGGCTGAATATCGTGGTTTCCCAATATCTGCAAGAGACAGAGCAGTGATTAAATGCAAAAATAGTGGACTAATCAACACTCATACATAACTTTATCACAGTCTTCATAGCA
>JAGKTI010007397.1:16267-18802 GCA_018397915.1 Birgus latro
TTGGGTAAAAAATCGGTCGGGACTGGACGGGTTATTGCCATAAACATCTTATACTCCTCATCCATGCATCCACTACAACTCCTGTTCATTACTCACCACACATTTCTATATATTCCTTAACTTCTTTATGCTGTAATGACTATTCAACATACCTCTCATACAATGTTCAGCATGGTGATAGGTGATGGTGATCATCATCCACTCACCAGATGTAGTGCTGCTTACTTCTCCCTTCACCTTTATCATTCTTTTTCTGTGTCTGCAATCCTCTCTCCCTATTTCTCCCATCCTTCCTGCCACTTTCTATTACTCTTCTTTCTACTTCAGGTGGCTCTACACTGAATGACAAGCCTACTGATTTCCTGTAACCCAGGAAACCATTTACATGGCTGGTTGGTTTCATTATAACCAAATAATGGGACAATGCGGAGCCTGTTATAGTGCTACTGTTAACTGGGTAGAGAGACATAAATGCAGCATCTATCTGGGAACTAAACCTCAATACTCTTCCCTGTGCTCAAAAGAGAGGGGCCCGAACCTGGGAGTAGCGCCCCAGGAGGCTGCCCTGTCAGTGGGTGTATAATGGCGGGGCAGTGCCAAGCCGCGCTTGGAGGGTGTCCCTGCAGCTGTCCTGGCAGGGTGCCCCGAGGCCACTACCACAGCCACTGGTAAGCTGGTGGGCTAGGGGTCCCAGATCCATTGCCTGGACCTGGGTCTGTGCAATGGGTCGGGGCTTTGGAATGTTTACCCCCCTTTATCTTACCGACTATGAACCACAAAAACAAGCACCAAAGCAAGCCTGAGGACAGCAAATCACCCAGGGGGTTTAGGGTGGGTTCGTGGAATGTGGGAAGTTTGAGAGGAAGAGCAGGGGAAGTCGTTGAGGCTTTCAGTAGGAGGTGGGTGGATGTGGCATGTTTGCAGGAAGTCCGGTACAGGGGTGGATCAGCCAGAAAGATTGTTGGGAAGGATTGCTACTATAAGTTGTTTTGGCAGGGGGGAACTGACGGATATGGGGGTGTGGGTGTGTTGGTTGCAGCGAAATGGGTGGAATATGTCATGAATGTTATGAGAGTAAGTGATAGGATATTAGTAGTGAAAATTTTGGTCGGGCAGAATTTGATTTCAGTTATATTGGCATATGCTCCACAGGTACAATTGGATGACGCAGAGAAGGACAGATTTTGGGATGATTTAATACGTGTAGTGAGTGGTATGGGTGATGATGAGGTAGTGGTTCTGGGAGGGGATTTAAATGGTCATGTGGGTGAAGCAGCTCAAGGTTATGAAGGAGTCCATGGAGGATGTGCATATGGTGTGAGGAATGCGGAAGGGGAAAGAATACTCGAGTTTGGGGAGGCTATGGACATGATTGTGTGCAACACACATTTTAGGAAAAGAATCAGCCGGTTGATTACGTATGAGTCCGGGGGAAATAGTAGTCAGATAGATTATTTTCTGGTCAGGAGGGTTGATAGGAGATTAGTGAGGGATGTTAAAGTTATAGGAAGCGAGGAGTGTGTGCAGCAGCATAAACTATTGATTTGTGACATGGTGCTTAAGGAACGAGTGATGAGAAGGAGGACATATGTACCTAATATGGAAGCTGGGAAACCAATCAGTAAGGGATGCCTTTTATAGTGAGATGAGGAGAGTGGTGGCTGAACAGGAAGCCGTAGATAGAGGCGTTAATGAACAGTATAGAGCCCTTAAGAACAACCTCTTGAGAGTTACCGATGCAATATGCGGTTGGACAAGAGGCCCACCAAGACATAAAGTAACTTGGTGGTGGGATGAGGGTGTAGAAGCTGCAGTTAAGGAGAAAAGAAGGCTTTTTCGGGAATGGAAGAAGGGTGGTAACAGGGAGGAGTACTTGGCTGCCAAGCGCAGGGCTAGAAGAGAGGTATACAGGGCGAAGTCTGAGTCACAGAGACTTTTACTTGATAATCTAAATCATGAAGGAAGGAAAAATATGATTTTTAGGGTGGCAAATCATGTGAAGAGGGATAATCGGGACATTGTAGGTGAGCAGTGTGTGAAGAATGATGATGGAAGGGTAGTGGTGAACAGTGAGGATATTAAAGATGCATGGAGAGAGCATTATAGCCGATTGTTGAATGAGGAGTTTGATTGGGATAGAGAAGGCTTGGAGCCCGCTGATCCAGTGTTTGGCCCTTGGCCTTTGATTGACGCTGCTACTGTGAGTCAGGCAATAGGCAGGATGCGGGTGGGGAAGGCGGCAGGTGTGTCTGGGTTGACTGCCGAAATGTTGAAGGGCTCAGGAGATACTGGGGTGAGGTTAGTCACTGACCTGATAAATAGGATTATATACAGTAGGCGCGGAAAGTGTTGACGCCATCTTAAAAAAAGAAAACATTCTTGTGGTTAGCAAGGAGAAACAAATAAACTAACACTCACCATTAAATTTAGTATTTACTGGCATTCCCCTTCACCTTTATTATCTTCTTAAGGCGTCTGGGGAGACTGATGGCGTAGTTTTGCAGAACAGACGGACTAAAACTGCTCCATAGCTGC
>JAGKTI010007397.1:19168-37072 GCA_018397915.1 Birgus latro
TTTGAGTGATGAGTTTTCCGTGAATGTTGGTGTGCATCAGGGGTCAGTTTTGAGTCCCTTGTTGTTTATCATGGTGCTTGAAGCCCTCTCACGTGACTTCAGAGATGGACTCCCATGGGAGATGTTGTATGCTGATGATTTGGTGTTGATTGCAGAGAATGAAAAGGAGGCGGAGGAAAGATTTAAGAAGTGGAGAGATGGTATGGGCTACAAGGGCTTAAGGGTAAATGCAGATAAAACAAAAGTGATGATTTCTAGGGTTGGTGGCGGTACAATCAGAGGAGAGGGAGAATGGCCATGTGCAGTTTGCCACAAGGGTGTGGGAAGTAATTCCATCTTGTGTAGTGTTTGTGATAAGTGGGTGCACAAGAGATGTAGTGGTATTAGAGGTAGACTGCGAGATGATGCTGATTTCATGTGTGTGGCGTGTCGGGGAGAGCAGGTGGAGATTGTTAGGCGTGAGAGGGTTGAACTTACAGGTGAGTCTCTTGAGTGTGTGGAGGAGTTTCGTTATTTGGGAGACATGTTATGTGCCGGAGGTGGGGCTGGAGTTAGTTCGGTTGCTAGGGTGAGAAGTGGTTGGAAGAAGTTCAGGGAGCTGTTGCCTCTCCTGACATTGAGAGGACTCTCCTTACGTGCTAAGGGGTCTTTGTATGCAGCATGTGTTAGGAGTGTGATTCTGTTTGGTAGTGAGACCTGGGCAGTAAAGGAAGAAGATATTCGCAGGTTTAAACGTACAGAAATGACAATGATTAGGTGGATGTGCAGTGTGTCCCTGCGTGCAAAGCCTGGGGGGGCTGGGTTTACGATGGAAGAGTTGAGAGGTAGGATGGGACTGGAGTGTATTGGTGTTGTGATGAGGAGATGTAGGCTGAGGTGGTTTGGACATGTGGAGAGGATGGGGGATGATAATTGGGTGCAGAGGGTGAGAGGTGTTAATATTGGGGGAGGGGTTGGGAGGGGTAGACCGAGAAAGACATGGGACGAGGTCATTAAGTGTGACTTAAGGGTTAAGGGACTGAACAGGGAGGCTGGCAGGGATCGAGCAGCGTGGAGAGCCGCCATTAGGTGACCAAGGCCGACGCATGTAAGCACGTTGGAGCCTTCAAAAACGAAAACGAAAACGAAAACGAAACGTGCCTCACTATTGCGAGTTGCTGTGTGCTACAGGGAATTGCATGGGATGGCCCTGCAAAGTGTTTGTTACCTGCAGTTGGTGGGTCTGCTTGACCAGACAGACTGGGTTTACTCAACAACAACAACAACAACAACAATGTTCAGTAGACTCATACCATGATACATCTGCACCCACTCTGACTGCCTTTACTTTTGCACAAAGGCACAATCACAGGTTTCTTAAGCTCCACTGGTACAAATCCAGTCATCCAAGCTGTTTTGCATATTTCCAGCACACTTTTCATTCCATTGCTCCAATACATTTAATCTTTGCATATTCCTTATCAACACCTCCTGTCATTCTTCAACTTTTTCATGACATTGTTCCCTTCTAATGTCATTCTCTGCACTACATTTTTTTCTCTGTATATAACAAAACTAGTGTTTACCACCACTACATTCCTCTGTACACCACAACAATCAGTCACAGTCACCATATCTGCTCTCACCATTCCTTTCATCAGCCTTTCAAAACATGAGTCTTTTTTCCTCTTTGCTCCTTACTTTGTTTCCAATGATTAGTATTCTTACCCTTTCATCCCTCACATTCTCACAATTTCCCACTCTCACATCTACATTTCTGCACTTCTTTCCAAATCACTTTCCCACTATCTGAGTAATTTACATATATTTCTAGAGGTGGGAACAATTCTGGGAGTGGGCCTGTCCTTCAGTCACTTATTTGTTCATTCAACTGTTTACTAAGGCTTCAACACTGTTGCATGTGTCAGCCTGGGTCACTTATGGCAGCTGTCCATGCTGAACAGTTTATAGCAGTCTCTTTGTTCAATCCCTTATCTCAAAGGCCACATTCTATGACCTCATCCCAGGTCTTTTTCAGTCTGTCTCTTGCAACTCTATCCTCAACATTCACATCAAGCTGTCTCTAACAACTCCATCCTCAACGTTCACACACCACTTGCCCTCACTGAGGATTTTTGGAAATGAGGTGCTCCACTCCTATAGACTTTAACAGTGCCTCATATTGGAGCTCTATGATCCTTCATCTACATAAGACTTTTGTACTTGTTCTTCTTATATCATCAATTACCTCTTTACTAACTCATTCACTTACTTCCCTCCTCCTTTCTTTTCAACCCCTTTTTTTTCATCCACTCTAGCCACTTCAGATCCCCAAACTGTTCTCTGCCACAGCCCATATCTATCCTGCAATCTTTCCTCCAGCAGTCTCATAGTCTACTTCTTGACCACCACCTCCTCTTCTCTGCAACAGTGAGTTTCCTATACCTTATACTACCTCTAGTTAAGTACTTTTCTCTAAGCCTATGAATTTCTTGGAAAAAATAATAAAATAAAATCTCAGTCTTAATTCTATATAAATATCCCAATACTTCCACAAAGTTCCTCCTGTTCTTTTGTGACACCCACAATTACAGATACTTGACATATTCTCCATCATTTCTACAAATTCCTTCAATCCAATGACACATCTACTAGTTTATTCTTGCTATCTTCAGACAGGCTTTATTTAGCTTAACAGCAAATTCTTTGAAGTGGAGGGGTTAGGTAAAGACTTCACTAAATTCTTCATTACTAAGGGTTGTCTAGATGTTGCAAGAAAAAAAATAAGATAGTTTATCAGATTAACAAGGTCAAGCAGCTTTAACTGACCTTCACGGTAGACTGTAATCTTGCCATCATGGTGACCTATGACTAGCCTGCCTGGGACACTTGGGTGCCAGCGGTATGTGACAATGGGCTGGGTGTAGCCATAGTCCTCCCTGAAGGCATATGGCTCACTATTGTCTGCATAGTCCCAGAGTTGCAATGGCCCATGCTGCGTGCAGAATGAGAGTAGGTCTCTGGTTGGGGGAGAGGAAAAGATGTAAACAAAATATACATTTTTTTAATAAATCATCACTCTCATCTTAAATGTTAGGACCAACTTGCCTAGCCCCAGGCTCCTACACTCCTCTTGGGGCAACACAGGACTGGATGATGGACGGATTACATAAGTTCATTCGCTGTATTGCAGTAATGCATCAAACACTACTGAAACAGTATCATTATGATTCTTAAACTTGGCAGCACAAGTGACTTCTATCGCTGTTATGATATCTGAATGAGGACTTCTTTCTAGATGCCATGAAGGCACAATATTGAATTATTATATGAGGTGCTGGCAATAAAAGTGATGTCTATGCCAATTTCCCTGGTTCCTAGTTCAGTGACTATACATGTTCAGGCAGGTTCCCTTCATCACTCTAAATTCAATATGGGCATACCTGGAGTGCAAACCAGTCAAAATTCACTCATGAAGCAGTCAGCTTAGAGGAGGTGTTCCCTCATGGAGCTGAGCAACTAGACTTAATTGTCTCTGGCTGCCCAGGACCCTCCCTCTGTCTTTTCAGCCAATGAATGACCATCTTTTGTATGACATATTCATCAAGTAACACACTTACCAGCCAATTATTATCAAAGAACTAGCTTATGTGCCTCCCATCTTCCTCAGCAGCTGGTAAACCTAAGCCAAAATGCTGTAAACTTAGAGACTATGTTTGCATGCACAACTAGGTGGAAAAATTGGTTGAATTGCCTGCAAGCACCTCCCACTTTTATCTTAACAAAAAAGCCACTTTTATTTGATGCGTTTATATGTCATACATTTATCAGCCAACTGAAATTAGCAATCTGACTTACATTATTCATCTCTATCAAGTAAGGCATTAGTCCAGCTATGTTTGTTGAGATGTATGGATACATCAATCAAACTTGTAAATTCTTGCCCCTTAAACACTTTAATGTGCTATAGAAACACTATATGTGTTCTTTGTTTTTATCAATCAAAATGAATGGTACAGAATATAGAAGCAACAGTGAAATGCAAGGGGCTGGTGTTATCACTCACATGTATTATTTTCAGGAAAAAAAAAAAATCCATTCCTAATCATGTAATTTCTTATCACTTGGTATGAATTATTTTCGAAAAAAATTCTTCCTCCATTCCTAACTATCCAATCTGACTTAAAATTTACATACAACCTGTCATACATGTTGGTATTCATTCTGTCAAATTATGTCAAAATCAGTCTGGAAGTGTAATCACTCATATTCGGGGGGTGGGAAAGGAAAGAGAGGTTGCAAGTGACGAGTAACTGATTTCGTTGTTACTAATGTAGGTTACTGATGTTAGTGAATGGGATTTTTTTGCCAAGATCTAGATTAATGCTATCTTTCATTGTCAAGATACAAACTCTTAAATCTTGAAACTACGTTATTTTAAAACTTACATTTTGGATATATACCCCTTCTATTGCTGGCACCTCATATGCTCTTCTTGTCATTCACAAATACAGCAATTAAAAGTGAATGCCCATACAGAGGCTTATCTCCTTAGAGTCCATCTCAACATGCTAAGTACAGTCATGTCTCAGTGTCTCGGTATGTGATGGGGATGTGTCTTAGTGAAAACTTATCACATGTCAATTTATTCTACAATGAGGCTAATTTAAAATAAGTTCAGTGGGGATACACTGGAGGTCAAGAGCCAGGTAACCTAAAATCTCAAAATACATTTCTGCCACATACCTGAAGTACGATCTCGACCAGTCCGAGTCATCACCAAGGATCCCCCCCCCCAAAGGCTGGGGGACAGCTGGAGGGTCTGGACGATCAGTCCAGGTCCTCAGGAGGAGGTGAGGAGAGATGGGGAGGGTGAAGCAGTGAGGCTGAGGGAGAGTGTAGTGGTGGGGCCAAGGGAGAGCACAGTGGTGATGCCAAGGGATAGCGTAATGGTGAGGCTGAGCGACAGCATGGTGTGGCGGTGGGGAAGTGTGGGGGCGTGGCAGTGGGGGAGCATGGTGGTGTGGTGATGGGGGAATGTAGGGGTGAGCCAGGCCATGATGAAGATGAGACAGAAAAGACTGGGGCAAGTGAGGCAGGATGTAGCAATTGCACCCCACTTGCTGATGGCCTTGGATCTTCCTCAGTGCTTGTGGCTGTTGCAAGGAGGAAGTGATGGTGGGCTGCAGTGATGCCTTCTTGCAGTCACCAGGAGCTCCCTGTATGACCTCGAGTGTTGCTCGATGCCTTGTGAGAGAGGTTGAGTATTTCACGGTGGATGCTCTCTACTGTTGGGAACCCTGTGAAGGAGTGAACACACTCTGGCCATACTTTCCTCCAGGTGACATTCAGTGTGCTTGGCTGTACCTCTTTCCACACCACTGTAATGCTGTAGATGAGTATTTTATATTTCTTCCATAACCGGCACAAAGCGCCAATCTCTCCTGAGTCGCTCGCCCTCATCATTTGCTCCATGGTGTGGGAGAGGTAGTGGGCTGTAAGGGAGGCAATGACAGCTTCGTCCATGGGCTTGAGTAATGATGTGTAGGGAGGTAGGTACACCACCTTGATACTGTCCATCCAGTCCTCCATGCCAACAAGATGGCCTGGAGTACTGTCTACCAGGAGCAGGAAGCAGTAGGCCCGATTGCTCTGGCTGGCACAGTCAAGCAGGCAGGGGGACAGGTAACCTTGATGTATGATCAGCAGTGTGTGGAGATCAGCCAAGCCCTGGGGTTGTTTCTAAATAACCCTTAGGTTCTTAATATACCTTGACTAGGCTCAGGGGTTCTCCCAATTATATATGAGCAGGGGTTTCAGCTTTAGGTCCCTCTCTGCATTTGCACCAAGGAGGAGGGTGAGAAGGTCCTAGGTAGTTTTAAAGCCTGGAGCATGTCATTTTCCCTTGCTATACAGGTCTTACAGAAGGCCCGTCTTGTCCAAGTTCAGGACCTGTTTTGGAGAGTATCCCCCTTCCTTGATGATTGCCATTAGCTTGATTGGGAAGACCTCAGCTGCCACATGGTCAGCACTAGTAGCCTTCCCATGCATGGTCATGTGTCTTATACCAGCACAGGCCGTAAACTGTGTGAACCACCCTATATGCCTGCCTTGAACTCTTTTGCCTCCATTCCTCTTTTCCTTAAAAGCCTTCCACAGACCAAAAGCCTTGGTACAGATGAAGCTATGATGCAGAGGCTGCTTTGCTCTGTTACGTTCCACAGCTCTACGAGACGTTCAATCTCCTCCATAATGAGCTCCCTAGTTTTTCTTAAGTGTTTAGTCAGGGTAGGGACATACTGTGTAACCACTGGGACAGTCTCAGAAAAAATAATTATGGTCATGACCATAGACTGGGGCAGCTTATGAACCCTGGTGATCTTGCTCACCCCCTGACCCTCCTTATGATGCTTAACAATGTCCAATTTCATATCAAGGGAACGGCTACACCTTACCCTTTTAGGCATGCCCTCAGCACCAACAGCAGCACCACTCTTTCCACTACGGGTACCACAAGACATAATTTCCAAGCCACAAGTTTCAGTATAGTATTTCACACATAGAATGCACTATTCAATGCACATCTGCACTGTTATTTGGAAATAGCGATGGTGTTTCAATGGCTTTGCATGTGTGAGACGGTTCTGTAATACAGAACAGGGAACACAAGGGAGATGATCAGGACATGAGAGGAAGTGGATGAGCAAGATGGAGTCGTGAAAGGGGTGGCATGAAGGAGGCTGCCAAAACAGAAGCCAAAGATGGGGGTTCTGCATATGTAAACACTGGGCAGCTCTCTTGGTTCAAACATCTGACTGTCAGCTTGCATGCTGCACCACGTACGCATGGGCTTGTTGTACACAGCCAACACAATTATCGTATAAATAAATTCCGCCATAGCTTTATCAAAGCTGGGTATTACTTCTAATTCACCGTTCGATCAATTTATCACATACCAAATCATCATATACCGAGGCGTGCCTGTAGCATGTACTGTACTATTGGCACCTAAATACAAGTGGAGTAAAGATGTTTGATTTCTATGTAATCTCCAAAGCAGCCCTCATATGAATATCTCCAATTAACTCAAGGCTAGAATGTGGTATATTGCAAAAATTATAACAACATTAGTGTAAAGAAGCTTTGAGAACTGAAATGTAGTACAAAGTGACAACAGGTGATGCTTAGTCATTTATTTGCTAGTATTAAATCACTAAAGCACATTAATTCAAACCTGTGCCCAGTGCACCATGCGACCACCGTTGGGACTCGGCAGATGCTGATTGCATACAGGACAGACTGTCTGCTTACACTCCACACACATACACGCTGGTCAAGGGATGCACTGGAAGCAAAGTTTTATTATTTTTTTTTGATGTACTCACAAGGGGGCAACTAAACACAGTTGGTGTCCCTAGCGTACCACTCACTTGCTGAATCCCTGTACCATTTTGAAGGACTGGGTTCAGATCTTATGGAGGGAATGTTTAGGGGTGAGGGGTATTGATGCTGTGTCTGGTGTGCATCTGGGGCATGTCTGGGGCATCTAAGGAGCCTGTGACATGTATGTAGTCAACTGCATACCTGCATCAAACCAGAAGAGCCACAAATATGATGCAGAAGAGCAGGTCAGGGCAATGGGCAGTTCAGCCTGTGAGCCAGAAGGTGTCATTAAAGTGCTTGCTTGGCCAGTAAATACTGCAATTATCTTTCTCCTTACAATACTGTAGAGATGGGTGTGACAAAAGTGTTCTTTGTTTTTTTTCTATCACTGTGTTCTCAACTCACAAACATTATTGGTTAGGTAAGATCCAGCTATAGAAAAAAAAAAAACATAAAATGGACCATTCATCCATTCAATTATCATTCAGGATCCATCTCAAGATCAAAATAATCCAAACAAACATCTGCTTAATAGGAATAGTGGAACAGGGTACATGCCACTATAAAAAAAAAAGAAAAAAAAAAAAAAAAAGGAGGGGAGGGTTCACCATTTGTGATGTGCATATTCATACATTTTCTTCCATCTATTTTCTATCCCTCAGCAGTACTTTAGTTTTCTCAGCTCTCATCCCATGGTTTTACACACACTGCATTATCATATTACATTCCATTTTGACCTATGTCTTTCCCTACTTCCAAGCTCCCTCATTCAAATCCTTTCACCAGTATTTCCATATCCTTTCTTTCTAAAGGGCTATATGCAGTGACTGAGTGGTCAGTGTTGTTGACTGTGAAGCTGCTGACTCTTTAGTGCCAGGGTTCAAATCCTGGTGCTGGCAGCTGGCAGCTTAAGGCTCGTCTCTTAGATGACATCAAATACACCACAGACTCAGGTGTTCATCCACCCTTTGTGGGTGAGTAGGTAAAATGAGTACCTTGGGTAACACCTAGGGGTAGGTGACTGAGGTAAGCTTGCCTTGTATCCCAGGGTATTGGGTAAATAACCCACCACAGGCTCCCTTGGGTAACACCTAGGGGTAGGTAACTGAGGTAAGCTTGCCTTGTATCCCAGGGTATTGGGTAAATAACCCACCACAGGCTCAAAGGCATATGTTACGGAGATAAGCGTCACAGCTAAGCACCTCATGGAGTCGCTTTTACCTTTACACATATCAAGCATACTTCCTCTACCCTCTTTTGTCCTTTGATAACAGACTTCCTAACTTCCAATCTTTCATGAATCTCTACATTTCTAATCCTATTTAGCCTAAGCAACCTACATAATTCACTACCCTCTACGAGACCAGTGTCTGAGTGGGTGAATATTCCAAACAGATACAACATTAGCCTCTCTTATTATATCCCTAACCACTTTTGGCAGAAAGGAAAACATAAATCAAGACTAAAAGTCACTGGCTACACAACTAATAAACCCACTGGCCTTCTCTTCCTCTCTCAATATCTAAATCTTTGAACTATATTATAAACTGTCCCACAATGCACCATTATTTTGGTGTCATTCTCTTTGGACCAATTAGGTGTATATGGGGAGCCTAATCTGGGCACGGTTTGGATTATGGATACAGTGTTCAGAGGCACTACATTATTTTTAGGCCATTAAATTAAAAATTATTACAGTATCTCTTTATGCACTAAAAAGGGAAGTTGTAATTAATAAAGATTCAAGTAATATTCTGTTTAGATAAATAATTCACTATTAAAATGAAGAAGCAATGAGAAAAAAAAAAAAACTGATGGATATAAGAGTGAAAGGGTTTAGAACCAAGTTACAATACTGTACTACTGTTGTTGTTGTTGTTGTAGCTCAACCTAGATTCATCTGATCATACAGACCTATCAATTGCAGGTAACTAACTGTCCCCATGGGGTTGTCCCATACTTTCTGTACACCACTGATGTTGTGTTTGTGTGTCTGTGTGGAATGTACTGTGCTGTGCTCCATTATGTGTTTTATGCTGTGTGGGCCTATTCTATGAGCTGGGGATGTATCATCAGTGATTCCACTCAACCTAAATCTAAGCTGCTAGCAAAGGAGGCAGGATGATGTCCAAGCTAGGTGAACTCGATCATCTCTGTTTAAGGACACCTCCGATGGGTGGATGTCAGGAGGGGGGGGAGGGGGGGACTTGCAGTATGGTGTTATAATCGAGGTGTTGTACTGCCTTGCACATGAAGGGAGTACGAAGGTGTTTCTTCACTGCTAATGTTGGAATATATGGAGGTGGGACATAGTTGTTGAGGGTTTGATAATGTCTGTATGGTGACTTTCATGTGGCTATGTGTATTGTGTGTCCCTGTCATGTAGTGACAAGGGTGTTGTGTACTGACACAGGCTGCTGCATAAGACTGTGTGCCCCTCACATCAAGGTAGTCTCTGGCAAGGATGAATTTAATTTCAGATTGCAAGACAGTAGTGAGAGTGGTTTTGGTGCAGCCAGTGGTGAGGTGTAGTGCATTGTTTTGTATGGCTTGTAAGGTGCTGTAGGGGGTATTGGATAGCATGGGAGCCCATGCTGGGGAGTCATAAGACATCACAGATCAAATGTACTGTTTGTAGAGTAAGAATGGTGTTCCTTTTTGATGCCCAAAGTCTGGCCCTGTAGTTGCCCTGACTGCACTGAGTCTGGAGGTGTATCACTTCTTGATGTCTTGTACATGGTCCTGGAGGGTGAATCACTGTCATATGCCACTCCAAGAATCTTAATAGAAGGAGTGTGTGGCACACATATATGTGTGATGTGGGGGGTGTATCTTTGGTCATGTTTACTGCTGGTGATGAGTGTGGTAGTGGATTAGGCTGGGGCAATCATTGGCCTGCTGCCCTAGATCCAAGTCTGTAGTGGGCTGAGGTAGTCCTGTTGCAGTGTTCAGGCTGTGTCTGCAGAGTGGTGTGTGAGTGTTATGGTGATATCATCTGCATATGAGGCATGTGTGGGAATATCATGCATGTACAGGTTGAAGAGTGTGGATGAGGGAATGGAGCCTGTGGAACTCTGTTAACAAAATTTTGTGCTCATGATGACTTGCCCTGGAATGTAGTATGTGCTTGTCTACCAAACAGATAGCTGACAATTCAGCATTTGGTGTTCTCCATGTTTGTGATGTGTATCTTGATTAGTTGCATCTGGGGATGGCATTAAAGGCTTTACTACTATTTATTGCTGTAAGAAGAGTGCATTTTAAGGGTGTTGCAGAGATGGTGCCAGCCTGTTGCCTGAGATTAGTCAGTAACGTGCTTGAAGGGTGTAGTGCTCTAAATCCGTGTTTTGAGGGAGCAAGAGGGACGTGGGGAGTGGCTTTGTTGAGAATGAGGCATTCACTTATTTTGGATGGTGTGCTAAGTAATGTTATGGGTCAGTATGAAGGAAGTGTTGGGTCTGTTTGGTTTAAGTACAATAGAGTGATGATTGTTCCACTTTCCCAAATACTGTACTGGGAATGCTACAGTGCGTGTAGGAGTAGTCGCAGATACAGTATTTGTGAAGGCCTGGATGCCTTGTGGTCCAAAATGTTTCAAGTATAGGCTGCTGATGCCATCTGGCCCTGTGCTTGTAATGTTCTTTATTTTCTTGATTACATTATATAGTGGTGGGTGAGGGCACTCACCATCCACTCACTTGATGTAGTGCTGGTCTCGGGTGACTGCCCTCTCTTTTCTTCCTTCCTTCCTCTTCTGTCTTTCTTTCCTCCATTCTTATCTCTTCCTTTTGTGTACGGGTGATGCTACACTGAGTGACAAGCCAAACAGTTTCTTGTACACCAGGAAACCATTTACTAAGCTGGGTGGTAACCATATAACCAAACTATTGCACCATTTTTTTTTTTGTTTATGTGTCTGACTCTGAGCATAGGCTTCACAGCCTGCTATCAAGGCCCAGCAGTCCTCCTACATACCATACACCTCTACGTGTCACCACTTCGGCGCTAACACCCACCGTCCATATTGAGTATATGCTAGGGCTGTCTCATACAGGACTGGTGTAATGGTATTAGCGGGGGTATTTTTACGACATGTCGGCGGGTCTTCTGGTAGATCAGTAAAGCCTGATTGAATGAAATTCAAATCCTTAAACTGTTCCCAGCCCCAGCGGGGATTTGAACCTGGGTCTGTCGAGACTGCAGGCCACCTCTCAACCGACTGAGCCACCGCCTCCCCTAATTAAGGTGTTCCAATCAGATTGAGCCTATGCAGGTTTATATCCAAGGGGTGATCAGGATTTATTGCTCATATAACGCCACATGTAGAGGTGTATGAGGACGGCTGGGCCTTGATAGCAGGCTGTAAAAGCCTATGCCCAGTGTCGGACACATAAAAAAAAAAAAAAAAAAAAAAAAAAATTGAGGCTGGTCACTCTCATCTTAAATGTCATGGGCAACTTGCCTTGCCCTGGGCTCCTACATTCCTCAGGGGGAAACACTGGATTAGATGAAGATGATGATGATGATGATGATGATGATGATGATGATGATTACATTATATATCTGTTCTTGAGTGAAGGGGGTTGTTTTGTGATTGAGTGGAAAGGGCTGCCTATGCTGATAGGACTGTATTTACGACTCACTGTGTGTTGGTATAAGTGACTTATGTTTGTGAAGTTTTTTTTTTTTTTTTTTTTTAATGCAAGGAAGAAGGAACCAAAGGCCATGGGTTTATGAGTATGTCTGTTCTTTGTAGGAAGGAATGTGTTGGGTGTCGGAGGCGATGGGAGCATGAGTTTTGGAAGTACATGTTTGTAATTTTGTGATACTGTCAAGTATTTTGTAGAGTCAAGAGGAGTGTGTAGAGTGACTAAATGTTGTTACGAAGGTTTTCCACTTTTACTAATATTGTTGATCTCATGTAGTTCTTGGAGTCTTATGATGGTGTATTGTGCATGTGGGAAAGGGGAGTTGTGTTTAAGTCTATTCTGTTGTCATAAAAAGTAGGCAATCTCTGGTGTAAAGTCTGGGTTGTAATGTCTTCTGTTGCCTCATGGAATGTGGTATTTGTCAGCATTCAGCATGATGTTGAACTTTGTAATAAGCCTGTTAATGTTGGTGATGGGTGCACTGTTTAGTGTGCTGAAGTGTAGTTCTGTTTCTTCTCTGAATTCCATCCATTCTACTTCCTTGTAGCTTGTATATGTGAGGCATGACAGTTCTAGTTTGGATTCTTTCTATGAGGTTAATGCTGGGTAGATGATCAGTAGTGAGTTTGGGTTCCGTTCAAAGCATGGTGTTGAGTGAAAGCACTGGTGAACAGAGTGGGATGTCTGGGGAGGAGGGTGTGTGGTTTGTGTACTGTAAAAATATGGGTTTATAGTGATGTGTCACTGAGAATGTACATGTTGATATATGAAGCAATGCTGAGGCCTCAGTGGTAGTTTTGATTATGTTCATACCAGGCAATGTTTTTAACTTTAAAGTCCCAGCAGTCATGGAGTTAGGTGTGTCTGTGTTAGGGGAAGGAGCTGTGAGTTGTACTGCACTGGTACTGCATGGGAGATGTTGGGGGAAATGTACAGTAAATGATAAAAATGCTGATTTCTTGCTTGAGAATAGATTTGACAATGAGTGACTATTTCTAATGTTGTGCCATTCTAGAGAAGTGACTGTGTTGTTTGTGTTGTGTCTTAGTAGAGGACTGACTGGTAAATCTATGTAATGAAGCCACCTCCTTGGCCCACAGCTCTGTCTGAGTGGATGTGTGAGTAATGTCCAATTTGGGGGCTCTGTTGTGTTTGTGTTAGTTTTGTTTCTTGTAGGAGTGCTCTGTGTATGTGATGGTTTTGAGGGAATTGTTGTATTTCTGATGTTTTTTGTGGAGGCCATCAACATTTAAATGCGTATGTTTATCTGTGCTCACAGCGGTGTGCATTCGGTGACTGTCTGCGTTGTAGGTGTGGTGTTTGTGTGCAGGGACAGAGTGATGTCTGTAGTTGTGTGAGAGGGGTGGTTGTTGGAGGGGGTAGGGAGAATTGTATTTTGTGTGACACGAGGAGTATTTGTGGATGTGTTGCACCTGTCACATACCCACATGCTGTGGATCCATTCTATGCATGAAGTGCACTGAACAGACCCATGTGTCTGTCTGGCACGTGTGATGTGCAGGAAGAAAACAGGGCACATGTATCATTTGCTCTCATTCAGCCTGTCCCAAAGAAGGGTGACTATTCCCAACCCTCTAACTATCATCCAATGGCTTTAACATCCTGTGTTTCAAAAGTGTTCGAGTCTATTCTTAACAAAAATTTTTTTAAAGCAACTTTCCTATCACAACCTCCTTTCTGATCGTCAGTATGGGTTCCATCAGGGACGCTCCACTGGCGATCTTCTCACCTACCTTTTAGGACTTTGGTGAAAGCTTTGCCATTGCACTTGACATCTCAAAGGCTTTCGATCGAGTCTGGCATAAATCTTTAATTTCTAAACTGCCCTCACAGTTTCTGTCCTTCTATCTGTGCCTTCATCTCTAGCTTCCTTTCTGGTCGTTCTATAGCCGCTGTTGTAGACGGCCATTGCTCTTCTCCTAGATCTATCAACAGCAGTGTTCCTCAGGGCTCTGTCCTATCATCGACTCTCTTCCTTTTATTCATCAGTGACCTTCTAAGCTGTACATCTAACCCTATCCACTCGTATGCTGATGATTCCATCCTTCACCTTTCCATTCGGTTCCCGCAACGTCCATCTCAGCAGTTATTTCAACAAACAAGGGATGAGGCTATGGCACACCTAATGTCTGACTTGGCTCGTATCTCGGACAGGGTAAAAAATAATCTTGTTGTTTTTAATGCATCAAAAACTCAGTTCTTACACTTATCAACCCGACAAAACCTTCCACAGGAGTACCCACTGATGTTTAATAATGTCCAGCTCATTCCTGCATCATCCTTGAACATGCTTGGGGTTTCAGTCACTTGGGATTTATCTTGAAAAGAACATATTACAACTCTTATGAAATCTGCTTCCAAGAGATTAGGTGTTCTAAGCCGACTCCGAACCTTCTTTACCCCTGCACAGTTGTTGACTTTATACACAGGTTATATTCGCCCCTGTTTGGAGTACAACTCTCATGTGTGGGGAAGCTCCACACATACAGGCCTTCTCAACAGGGTGTAGTCAAAGGCATTTCGTCTCATTAACTCTCCTCCTCTTACTAGCTCCCTTCAACCTCTGTCTCTTCGCCGCACTGTTGCATCATTATCTCTTTTCTATCGCTACTTCAATGGCCACTGTTCCTCTGAACTGTCTGCTTGCATCTCTCCACCTCTACGACGGGCACGTAGCACCCGTCTAGCAACAACCTCTCATCCCTTTTCTGTCCAACTCACTAATGCAAGAGTTAACCGTTACTCCCAGTCCTTCATTTATGCAACTGGTCAACTCTGGAACTGTCTTCCTCTATCTGTATTTCCTACTTCCTAAGATCTCCAGTCCTTCAAATGCAGTGTGTTAAGGCATCTCGAAATGAATGGATCTTGAATTTGGCTCTCTTTTGTATTCGTTTCGTTTTTGTTTCGTTTTTGAAGGCTGCAACATGCTTGCATGCGTCGGCCTTTTTTTTTTAGATTGGAGCGTGTAGCATTTTATGACCGGATGCCCTTCCTGATGTCTACCAATGACCCTTGGGTGGATTCGATCCTCCGACCCTACGGCCAGAGCGGAGCGCTCTAACCCACTGAGCCACGGCTGTTTTTGTTTATTCTTGGAAGGAACAGTTTAAGGGCCCTTCCTCCCTTCATTAAAAAAAAAAAAGTAAATAAATAAAACAAAAAAAATATACAATACCGTTTTTCTAGAACAGTGAGTAACCATAGGACGCTCACCTGATGCATGAAATCTACAAAAACTTACCTGGCAAGCAGATCATCACTACAAGGATGCCAGTGAAGGCAAGTGATGGTTTTTCGATGGTCAGCCAGGATACTGAACAGTTGCCATTCACTGCTCCCTGCTTCTGCCTGGAACAAATGATGCTTCCAGTTACTGTCTACATCTTATTTTCTTGCTCAATTTGATATGTGATTTGAAGTGCAATTATAGAAGGAAAATAATAATAATAATAATAATACGACTACCGGTCATCTGTGAGCAAGGTAGACTGTGATAATACTGTCAGATAACACAATTTATGACATACAGTACTTGACTATTATGTATCCACCCAGGATGACACCCAGTGCTGGTTGAGTGACATGTGAACTTAAGCTGTGACTCTAAACAACTGTTATTAATAGCTTCTCCTTCTACTATCAATATTTTCTGAGATTTCATTTTTCAACACAGACAGTCACATAGAGATACATTTTGTACAAAAATAATGACCATCGACTTCATCTACCTTGCTCAGTAATAATAATAATAATGCAGGGTGGTAAGCATATAACCATATTATGGTGCCTGGTGGTTTAGTGGGTAATTATGGCACTACAGTTGGATTAAGCTGGTGAAGGTTTATGTCCAAAGGGTGGTTGGGGTTTATTGCTCATATTATGCCACTCAGGGATGAGTGAAGCTGGTCACTCTCAACTTAAATGTCAGGACCAACTTCCCTTTCCCCGGGCTCCTACGCTCTTCATGGGGCAATGTAGGACTGGCTGATGGATGAATGGATGAATAGTAATAATAATAATACTCTTAAATATCAGGACCAACTTGCCTAGCCCCAGGCTCCTATGGTCCTCATGGAGGAATATAGGATTGGATGAAGGATGGATGGATAATAATAATAACATATCCAAGGGGTGGTTGGGGTTTATTGCTTGTGTTATACCACTCAAGGATGAGTGAGGTTGGTCACTCTCATCTTACATGTCAGGACCAACTTGCCTAGCTCAGGCTCCCATGCTCCTCATGGAGCAACGTAGGATTGGATGAGGGATAAATGGATGGAAAATAATAATAATAATAATAATCTATCAATTTATCTATCTATTGCTAAAAGACTTAATCCCATAAGGGGTGGCCACAAACAAAACACCTCCATGTCACCCTGTCCCCTGCCATTTCACTGCCATGCTCCCAGCTCACACCCCCCTCTCTCATATACCTCTCCACTCCATCCCTTCATCTCATCCTTGGCCCCCCCTCCCTCTCCCACCTTCCACCTCACTCACATACACTCTCCTTGTCAGTCTCTCACTCTCCATCCTCTCCACATGGCTAAACCACCACAATGTGTTTCTCATAAAGCTTCCTATCACTAATGTAATAATAGCACTAGTGCAAGAATAATAATAACCACAACCTATCTATCTATAGCCAGACACCGTAAGCCTGTAAATGGTGGAATATTGACTCCAAGTCATTTGTTTTATGGGAAGGGGCATTAACCCTCCGTCAACCAACTTGTTAACATGTACGGAATGATAATTATAATAATAATGAGAATCTATCTATCTATCTACTGCCAGACGCCTCAATCCTGCATGGGGTGGCCACAAACAAATCGCCTCCATGTCGCTCTGTCCCCCGCCATTTCACTGCCCTGCTCCCAGCTCACACCCCCCTCTTTCATGTACTTCTCCACTCCATCCCTCCACCTCACCCTTGGCCCCCCCCTCCCTCTCCCCCCTCCACCTCACTCATATACACTCTCCTCGTCAGTCTTTCACTCTCCATGATGATAATAATAATAATAATAATAATAATAATAATAATAGCGCCCCAGGAGGCTGCCCTATCAGTGGGTGTATAATGGCGGGGCAGTTGCAGTGCCAAGCCGCGCTTGGAGGGTGTCCCTGCAGCTGTCCTGGCAGGGTGCCCCAAGGCCACTACCACAGCCATGGGTAAGCTGGTGGGCTAGGGGTCCCAGATTCATTGCCTGGACCTGGGAGTGTGCAATGGGTCGGGCCTTTGGAATGTTTACCCCCCTTTATCTTACCGACTATGAACTACAAATACAAGCATCGAAACAAGCCAGAGGACAGCAAATCATCCGGGGGGTTTAGGGTGGGTTCGTGGAATGTGGGAAGTTTGAGAGGAAGAGCAGGGGAAGTCGTTGAGACATTCAGTACGAGGTGGGTGGATGTGGCATGTTTGCAGGAAGTCCGGTACAGGGGTGGATCAGCCAGAAAGATTGTTGGGAAGGATTGCTACTATAAGTTCTTTTGGCAGGGGGGAACTGATGGATATGGGGATGTGGGTATGTTGGTTGCAGAGAAATGGGTGGAATATGTCATGAATGTTATGAGAGTAAGTGATAGGATATTAGTAGTGAAAATTATGATCGGGCAGAAAATGATTTCAGTTATATCGGCATATGCTCCACAGGTACGACTGGATGACGCAGAGAAGGATAGATTTTGGGATGATTTAATACGTGTAGTGAGTGGTATGGGTGATGACGAGGTAGTGGTTCTGGGAGGGGATTTAAATGGTCATGTAGGTGAAGCAGCTCAAGGTTATGAAGGAGTCCATGGAGGATGTGCATATAGTGTGAGGAATGCGGAAGGGGAAAGAATACTCGAGTTTGGGGAGACT
>JAGKTI010007398.1:0-10534 GCA_018397915.1 Birgus latro
CTCTCGAAGTCCTGCAAAACTCTGCACTTCGTGTGATGTTGGGTGCTCCTATGTGGACGCGCGCCGAGAATCTGAGGTTGGAGAGTGGCTTTCCCTCTCTCCAACATCACGTCTGGAGTCGATCAACAGCAGTTGCTGTGCAGCTCTGCAGATCCAGACCTCAGCTGTCTGTCTCTGCTGTGCTGCAGCGCACCCTCGACAGGCCTCTTAACCTCTATCATTCGAGAAGGGACTGGGCACACTCTGTTGTGGCGATTGTCCATAAACTTGCCCTTACCCAGACCTTGCAGGGAGGCCCAGACCTCCCTCATCCTGACTACTCGCCTCCACCACCATGGCTGCCCCCTGTGATTCGTGGACTTGCCCCTTCCAGTGCCTCCCCTAGAGCATCCCTGCCCTCACTGTTGCGGCAAGATGCACTGAGAAGGATGGCAACTCTTCGTGTTCCGGGGGCAGCAGAATACTACACTGATGGATCAGTCACTGCTGATGGTTCAGTGGGTGCAGCATTTTACTGTGAGGGCCGTGCTGAGACATGGAGGCTTCCTTCAGGAGCCTCTGTGTACGAGACTGAGCTTGTCGCCATCCTTGGTGCCCTTAGAGATGCCAGCCTACACCACCATAGGCACCTCATTGTTCATACAGACTCGCTCTCGTCACTGCTCAGTCTTCGTGCGCGGCACTTTAAAGAAAATGTTGCCCTGCTGACTTCCATTCTAGTTGTGGCTGACACCATTGCACGCCGGGGCACCGACATCACTCTTCATTGGATACCCAGCCATGTGGGTAACCGCGGCAATGAAGCAGCTGATGCCGCTGCTCGGCGTGCCACCGCTCTCCCCACTGTCACCTTTCCACTAGGGCACAGCCTAACGAGTGTTAAAAGGAAAGCCTACACCTCCACCTTAAGGCTCACTCGCGAGGCTCATGAGGATCAGGTTGCTGCTGGCTCACGATCTGCCTCGTGGTTTGCGCGGGCAACTCGCTATGAGCTGCTTGTTGCCCCGCCCCACACCCCCAATGCTCTCATAGTGGGACTCCGCCGCCTCCGGCTTGGGCACCCCTGTTTTTCACAAATATCCGGGCGGCAACCTGATCCGTGCCCTTACTGTCACCACCTAGACGACTGGCCTCTTCTACACTATCTTTTGGACTGCCCTTCCACTGTTTCTCTCCGTCTTTCTCTTCGCAACCATCTTGTCAGGCGTGTCTCTCGTTCTGACACTGCTGCTGAGATGGTTGCTCTTTCCCCTGTCTCTTCCCTCTCTTCACTGTCTCCTCTTACCCTCCGCCTCGCTAGTCATAGCGCCACTTTCTTGATTTCCTTTCTTTTGTCCGCGTCCGTCTGCTGCCATGCAGCGGACGCTCCTCTTTAATTCTTTATCATCATGATTTGTCACTTACGGGCTCTCCACCCTGAGCCCGTGCCACACCCGTGTGGCGAATCTCATCATCATCATCATCATCACCTTGTGTATAACAGCATATCTATGAATCACGAGTTAAGTGTAATTATCTGGAAAATAAAGACAGCGAACTTGAGAAGCCAGTGTTTATTTATAACGCCGGAGCTGATCTCACTGTTGCACACTGAAAGACAGACCATAAGAAGAACAACTCACTGAGCAACATCCTTCCTATACTGAACGACTGCTGTTGGAGCCTGTGGCAGTGTGGGACGGGGATGTAACAGTGGTGTCAGAGTGTGGATCATTATAAAAGCGCTTCAGTGAGTCAAACCTTCGACATGGAGGTGGAAGGTGAACAGACAAAGTCAAGCTAAGCAGGAGGAGACATGTTTGGAAGCAATCATGAAGCTATTATATCAACAAAGTGTACAACTACAAACACAGAATGACAGACAGAAAGAACTCAAAGAAATTTAAAAGCACAGAACTGAAGACAGAAAGAAATTGAACAATTACAAGCACAGAATGAGGGACAGAAAGAACTCAAAGAACAACTTCAGGCAAAGAACAAAAAATAGAAAGAACGACATGAACAGCTTCAAGAGCCACAGGAGCAACAGAGGGAATTACAACTGAGGATGCAAGGACAGCTAGATGCTTTCATGGTGGAAATGACGGAAGAGCAACAACAGTTGAAGGAGGAAGGACACGCTGAGCTACGGCAGCAAAAGTATGAGATAAGCAATAATGTGACGGAGTGCAGACAGCATGCAGACGACCAGCTGAAGCATGTAGATGACCAGCTGAAGCATGCAGACGGCCATTTGAAGATAATTAGTGAGAGAGTTGAGGCTGTAGAGAAATACTGCACTGGTGAACCTGAGATTGGTGTACAGGGAGCAACTGAAAAAATGGACAATGTATGGTGAATCTTCACGAATCTCAAGCATCTAAAGGTAGCATGACAGGGTTGAGTAATCAGAATGTAGGAGTTTTGAGTCCTGGTCTTAATTATGATATCCTAGTTTTTAGGCCCCAAACCAGTGAAGTGCGTGGCTGTAATGGGGGTCCAGTTAAAAAGAAACCTCAGGAATTTTATTGCAAAGTATCTTGGGAAACTTACCGTGTGCAGTTTGAGCTACTTGCTGATCAGAATGGTTATGATGATAAGCAGAGGGCAGTGCAGCTGGGTACTAACCTCAAGGGTTCCGCAATGGAAATTCTGGGCCAGATGTCAGTAGAGGAGAGGAACAATTATCAGTCCTTAGTAGAAGTACTGAAGCGCAGATATGGGACTAGGTACCAGACTGAGGTTTACAGAGCAAGATTCCGGAGCCGTATACGGGCTCGAGGCGAATCCCTACAGCAGTTTGCTCATGACCTGGAGAGTATGGCACACAAGGCATACCCTGAAGCAGCACCTAACTTGTTGGCTATTCTTCGGAGGGACCAGTTCGTCGATGCTCTTGATAGTGTAGAGCTGAAAGTGCAAGTGAAGCAGGCACAACCAAGAAGCATGCAAAAAGCACTAGCCAGGGCTCTAGAATTTGAGTCCTATGTCAGGTCCAGTACGTCCACTTTTCAAACTGGTCACAGTGCAGAATTCAAGGCAAGAAAAGGAAAGGTACATGAAACGGAAAAACGTAAAGGAAATTGATGGTATTGTGAAAAGCCAGGACATCGGAAAGTGGACTGGTACAAGTGGAGGAGAAAACAGAAGATCAGAGGAGACTGCTGTTTCTGTGAGAAGCCAGGACACAAGAAGGTGGATTGTTGCAAATGGAAGAAGGAGCAAGAACGAAACAGTGCAAGGAAACCCACGATTGCAACAAATGGATGTTGGACATGTGGTGAGGTGGGACACTTCAGCTATGATTGTCCAAATGAGAAGGACGGCAAGAAGAAGGCTGCAGAAGATGAGAAGGATGAAGGTAAATTAGTAAAAGTTGGTGATAAGAGGCAACAACCAACCAGTTTTTCCCAAGAAGCCCCACCACTGAGGAAATGAAGAGAACCTCGATTGATAGACAGAAGAACATGCAGCAAGCAGACTAGTAGGGAAATGCTGCCGTACTATTGTGACAGGGCCAGTGTCAGCTGAAAAAGACCTGAAGAGGATGTAGATGTAGGATGCAGATTTGCAACTTGTGCTACAGTGGCTGCAATGGAATACAATGCAACCATCTTGGGAAGAGGTTTCCCGGTTCAGCCCTGCGACTGAAAGCTACTGGAGGAAAAGGGGATCTTCTTCGTTTCAACAACGGACTGCTGGAGCGTCAGTGGGAGACACCCAATGGCCTTAGCAAGTATTGGCAACTAGTGATTCCGAAGAAAATGAGGTCTGGGATCTTGGATGAATCTCATAACCAGATCACTAGTGGGCACCTGGGAGTGAAGACAACTCTAAGCTGGCTACAACAGAGGTTCTACTGGTCTGGCATGCAGCAGGATGTTCAAAAGAGGTGTCAGACCTTTGATGTATGTTGTGCCAAGAAGGGACCCTAGAAACGTGGGTGTGCCCCTTTCCAGCTGTACCTAATGGGTGCACAAATGGAAAAAGCCATGGTGGACATTGCTAGACCTCTGCCACTCACTGAAAGAGAAAATCAGTAAATACGTATGTGTCACCGTGGACTACTTTACAAAGTGTCCAGAAGCCTATGCCATCCCCGACCAAGGGGCTGCGACTGTTGTTCAGTGTTGGTTGACCAAATTTTCTGTCGCTTTGGGATGCCACAACACCTACATTCAGACCAGGATAGAAACATCGAGTCTGCTGTGTTCCATGAGTGCTTCAAGTTACTGGGGATCAAGAAGACCAGGACGACCCCAATAAGGCCACAGTCAGTTTGGATGGTGGAGAAATTCAACTGGACCCTGGGACAACAACTGGCCAAGTAATGCGTAGAGGGAGAGATGGAATGAGACCAAAAATTACCTGCGTTGCTGATGGCACATCGGTATGTATCCCATGAGTCTACCGGTCACAGCCCTGCAAAGCTGAGTTACGTTTGCCCATTGATTTGTTAATGGGAAGACCACCTGGTGAAGAGCTACCTACAGACACGTCCAGCTATGCGAAGCATCTTCAGGAAATGCTGGCTGAGGTACATCATCAAGTGCAAGAAGCTCTAAAGTTTTCAGGCGAAGTGATGTAGTACAAGTACTGTATGATACCAAGGCGAGTGAGGTAAGCTTCAAGAATGGTGACAAAACTTGGTTACACAATCCTCAACGGAAGACGAGACAGTCATCGAAGCTGCAGAGCCTGTGGGACGGGCATTGCACTGTGTTGGGCCGCCTATCAGATGTAACGTACCGATCTGGGGAGACAGGAAATCTTGCCCAAAGGTGGTACACGTGAATCGTCTGTGGCAGTACCATGGGCCAGGACAGCACAGCTGGGACGTCTCTGAGGGATCGTGCTCACCCCCAGCCAAGGATGTTGAGGAGGACCAAGGACCTGGAGTACAAGAGGATGGCGATAAGTTCTTGAGGGAGGAAGTGAATCATGAAGAGGACCAAGTCATTCCAGGAGGAATGGACTGTGTGAAGGAGCAATGTCTTCGTCGGAAGCAGCATAGAAGACCTGATAAGTTAAAGGATTATTTTGTGTATAATTGAATGTTTAATTTGGATTGAGGATTACGTTTGTATACATTGTGTAGTTTTGTTGGGACGACAAAAGGATTATGGAAGGGGTAGAGTTGAGAAGCAGGATTTTCTGTATAGGAAGTACTGGAAGGTTCTGAGTGCTTCCCATATTTTTCCGTCGTGCCCGAGTTGCCTGTTAGCCTGCTATTTTGAGCGAGTATTTTGTAAAGTTATGCATTAAATTTTATGCCTTTTTTTCTACAATGTTTTATTTATATGAATGTTTGTTATATTATGTAATTTTATCTTAGTTTGTATGCTAAAGCATTTAGAGTGTTATGTAATGTAAGAAAACTCTGGATATTTTGTGTTACAGGAGTCCCCCAAATGAAAGATATAGCTTGCCGCAAACAAGTTTATTCGTACAAGTTTCGACCTGAAAAATGACATTTATATCAGACTGCGAAAAATACTACAAACAGCATACAATGTAACATATAAAGAACAAATAAATTAAATACATGACAATATTTTGCCTTCCAGATCAGTCCTCTTCTCTTACAGTATGAATTGTACTATACTGTTCAGCCAGGAATTCTGAACGACTCGTAGGTGTATAACGGAATTCTATAATCCACCTAAGAAATTACTTATTAACAATATTAGTAATATGTAATAGCCAAACAACACAATGTCAGACAACATGGTAAACGAGTAAATACTCACAACGTTAGCTCTGCAACATTTAGGAGGATCGTAATGAACACCAACCCCAATGAGAGCATCGGCCATAGTCGAGCTCTCCGCAATCACTGAAACATACATCATCCCACTCAAATATAGGATCCGCTACCCAGCACTATATATCCACCCAGTTCTAAAATAAATATGTAATACATAAGAGTACATACGAGACATACGGTAGTCACAAAAAGTACAGTTTGGTATAACCAGTCAAAATTCACTATCCCCATAGTATGACTAACATACCGGACTCAAAACGTAAGTGTTAACACAGGTCAGTATATACTCAATACGCACAATACTACATACCGAGTGTGGAATCATGGTCGCCGTGAACAGTGCGCGCACCTGCACTGTAACCAAAGCAGCTCGAAACTGACATCGGGCAGTCATTCACGGGCGCCAGCTAACATACGAAACAAATGACCAACTAGATCCACACCCGGGACGAGAGAGAGAAAAAAAAAACATTTACTAGTATTTACACTTTCACGCACAAATCCCTATTTAAGTCAAAGGAATCCTAATAAATTCTTAAGATCTGCCGTCTAAATCACTCATGTTAATTGTATGCACAATTACAATAAGGCCCAGGTATGCACAGAAGACCCACAGCCTAACAACCATATCGTCATTGATAAATGATGATACATATTGGATGTCTTCGAGTTGGTAACTTGCTTCTCCGAGAATGTAGGTCATTCTAGTATAAAGGGTGCTTAGATAAGGATGGGGAAGGAACTAGGAGAGTTTCAGCTCACTCTGAGCTTAGTTCATTGTCAATTCAGTGTCAGCGCAGTTTGTGAAAATTGTATAGCTCTGGTACTTGTGAAAACAGTGTGGTTGGCAAGCATTAAGTGTAATTATCTGGGAAATAAAGAATGCAAACTTTAGTAGCCAGTGTTTATTTACAACGCCTGAAATGATCTTGTTGCACACTAGAAGGCTGACCATAAGAAGAAGAACTACTGCTGTTGTAGCGTGTGGCAGTGTGGGACGGGGATGTAACAATATCTGTCTATCTATCTATCAGTCTATCTATCTATCTATCTATCTGTATGTATATACATAGTTTTGTACACTTCATTCTTTGTGGATTTGTAATGATGATTAGCATTTTTTTTTCTCCCCAAAATTTCTTCATGTCTCAATTCCACCATTTGGTTATATAATTTTTAGCAAGCACCTTATTGTGTATCAATAAACACACCCTGGCAGCTTTACTGAGACTTTCTGAAAACATTTTCCATGTTTCATGTACATTTGTTGTCGGAGTATTTGCGTTCCAGACATTACTACCAATAAATGATTTAGGTCTTTGAAAGTCAGAACTTTTGTAAGAGTTAGATCCTTTGAAATCTGGAACTTTTTCAGAACTAGGAAATACATTGTTGTCCTTGAAATTAAGCTTAAATGTGACTATTTGTTGGTCACTGGTTCTGAATTCATCTCCCACGATAATATAAGTTTTCTGATGAAGCCAATGCAAGATTCAAGATATTTCCTCCACGTGTTGTCTGCTCAGTGAACTGATATATTGATCTTTCCGATAAGTTACTTAACAAAGTCCAGCACTGCGTTTGAAGACAGAGATCCACTCCATTTCATAACAGGTAAATCAAAATTTCCAAAAATTACGGTGTCCTGGATGAAAAACAGTTACTCAGTTTATTCATACAATTTATTGTCAGCCTCCCACGACTGAGCCGGCAGATGATAGATTATTCCAAGCATTGTCTTATCATGTAACTTATTTTTCATCTGAACGTGTTTCGTATTAATATTATCAATGAGTGGTTTTGAAATTTTTACCAGATTAAGATTCGTTTTAATACAGTAATACACCACCCCCCATTCTCCCATTTCTGTTGTTAGTGAAAATACTGTAACCAGGTAAATTGTATTCTGCTAGAAGGTCTCTTTGTTCGGTATTTAGCAATGATTTGCTAATGCCAAGTCATCAACAAAAGTGTGAATTTCTAATTCATTCAACTTACTGCACAGACTGCATGCATTTACAAAAAATGCTTTAACGTGTCTATTTCGCTGACAGAGGGGGTTTGAACTGTCTGTACCTTGACTGCAGTTTATATTGTCTCTCCTGCCTCCCCCAAGCAATGTACGTTTTATTTTTTTTTCCCAGGAAAACTGTACATCATTTAGGAGACGGCCAAGGCATGCAGAACCAACTGTGTTCAAGTACGGTACAAGCATCCTCTGTAAACAAGGCCGGCTGTTGGTAAATAGCATTCCGTGTGTTTACACATTTCACCCCTTCTTGTAAGCAAAGGTACCTTAACCAGTTACTTAAAGTAGAGGCATTGCTTTGGAATACGTTCTGAGCTCCAGTCCTAGGAAGCATCCTTCATATCAGCATGTTGTTAGTCTTATAACATCAGATCATCGTCTTGTACCGCTCTAGCAGTTCCTATTGTCTGGTCCTCACATCATTTCTACCTGCATGGACATATCAAGAGTACACAGGATCACTGTCTGTTGCCAGGTGCCCTACGACAAAATTCTACCAGTTGACCTCGGATGACGGATTCCCCAACTAACCGCACCTCATGAGGCTCCTCTTTAGAATCTGCAACTATTTGAAATTTGTTTTACGTCGTAACAGGAACAATAGTCCTCACTTTCACTGCAAAGACACAGTTAGGGACAAGCACAACATTTGACCCCTCCTGTGGATGCTGCAGAAAGTGAATATTACAGCCAGAGACAAAAGCAGCACTCAAAGAATGCAACACTAACACACAAGTGGTCTCATGGCTCGCAAAAATATAGTACTCAGAGAGAACGTACCTCCACCAACGTCTGTATCAGACAACTCAGATAACCACCAAAATTTACTAAACTCTTCCCTGGCACATGATTCACACACCCACAAAATTTATTTGAAATCCATCGATATATTTTTGAGATATCTTGTGGATAATAAACACACAAACAAACAGGGATGAATACATAACCTTTTTTGGCGTACTTTGCTATGTGACCTCAGCTTTAGACCAACTGTTCTAAATTATAATATTACTTCATCCTTGCCTGGCCATTTATGTTTGCACCAAGTTTGGCCCAAATTGAATCAGAACTGTTCATCTTGTCCTATGTTCGTAACCTTTAACATATCTCTAGCTTACTGTTAAAACATCTCTCTCTCTCTCTCTCTCTCTCTCTCTCTCTCTCTCTCTCTCTCTCTCTCTCTCTCTCTCTCTCTCTCTCTCTCTCTCTCTGTATGTGTGTGTGTGTGTGTGTGTGTGTGTGTGTGTGAGAGAGAGAGAGAGTAAAGCTGCAAGCCAGCTTGTGGTGGTCCAGGCTTGGTAGCCAGATGGGTAGCTTTGTGGTTGGGTGGGTGAGCAGGTAGGGTGAGTGGATGGACAGGTGGAGTGGGTGAATTGGGCGGTTGGGCGAGGTGTGGTTGGCAGACAGGTGGAGTGGGTGAGATGGCTGAATGAGTGACTTGGGTGGGTGTGGTGGGTGAAGTGGATGAAGTGGGTGTTGCAGATTGGTAGGGGTGTGATGGGTGGGCAGAATGGGATGGGTGGTTGAGGGGGGACATGTTAGGTACATGGGTGGGGTGAGTGAGCTTAGTGGATGTGGGCTGATGTTTGGCTTCCATAAGGACAAGCCAGGAAACTGGCCTACTACACTGGTTGTGTTGGTTGGTATATGGGTGAATTGATGAGTGGGTGGTTGGCTGGATAGGGAAAAATAGGTAAACTGGGCAAAAGGTGTATGGGGCAAATAGGCCCATTGTTGGAATAGGTTCATGTGAGAAAATAGGTCAGTGGGGGATACATCCTTCAGGGAAATGTGCTCAAGTCGAAGCATAGGTCCAATGTGTAAAAAAAAGTCCATGGAAGAAATAGATCCACATAGGAGGCAGGTCCGTGTGGGGATTTGTTGCATCACCAGGGGATGAAATGGGTCCAGAGGGAAATTAGGTTCAAGGATAAATTAAATTCTTGGAGAGAAGTAGGTCAATGGAGAGAACATGCATCACTTTAGGGAAAATAAGTCCATGGTGGAAAATAGGTCCAGAAGGGAAAATAGCTCCGTGGGGAAGAACAGGTTTCCTTGGGAAAAGTGAGTCCAGAGGGAAAGCTGGTCAAAAAGGATTAATGGGAGTAATTGGTCAATGGAAGAAGTGATCTGCGGGGGAAAATATATCCAGGGAGAGAACACAGCTGCAAAGGGGAAATGGGTAAATGGAGAAAAATAGATCCAGGGAGAAAAATGGGCTGTGGGGATGAAAATAGGTCCATATGTTGGTGGGGAGATGACAACTAGGGAGTGTAGCCAGGGACGGGTGTATGTGTTAGGTCTTCTTAAAATCGAATCTCTTCATCATCGAGCATCCCCTAGTGTTTCCACATAGTATGGTCTACATCGAACCATTGCTTCATATCTACAGTCAATCCTTTGACTATTACCTATGATCTTCACTCCAGCCTGATTTTTCTAAAAATTTAATTATATACTTCATCAGTACCTTACTCTCAACCCTTCCACAAAGTCATGCTTAAATTGGGTGAAAACTGTAAACATTGAGCGTATTGTGTGACCTTGACCTTTGACCTATTTTCTCCTAAAAGAATAGGTCAACTTTAAGAAAAACCCTTTACTTTCCAGTTATGTTTAGACTAAACTGGATCGAAAGTGTTTGAGCCTCTTTAATTAGCGAATTAACACACACACACACACACACACACACACACACACACACACACACACACACACACACACACACACACACACACACACACACACACACACACACA
>JAGKTI010007398.1:10644-21416 GCA_018397915.1 Birgus latro
ACACACACACACACACACACACACACTTAGTTACACAATACCCCACTGAACTTTTGGCCTCGGGTGTATAAATGGAAGATTTAAAAATAAGCAGAACTAAGAAAGAACACAAAACGAATTAGGAAAAGAGATACAAAGAGTGAGGGAAACAACAGAAGAAAGAGGAGATGAAAAAATATTGAAAAGTGAGTAGAGAGGAAAACAAGTGGTGCCAGGTACAGACCTAGCCCAACGCCCCGACAGCAGTTATTTTATTTTCAACCGTTTTCAACTTATGGCCCTCCGAAAATCCGTGATCTTGCATTTGACCTTTCAAAGTCACTCAGGGTCAAAGGTCTTGGTGCCAAAAGAAAGTCCTTATGAGACTTCCTGTATCTTGATAGTAGTAAATACCTCTATCTTCAGCCAGTTTCCACTTACATCCACCTGAATATCCATAGCCTTAAGTTTGACCCTTCAATGTCACTTAAGGAGAAAGGTCATGGTACCAATAAATTAAAAGCCCATATGGGACTTCCTATATGTTGATAATAGTAAATATCTATCTGGAACCATTTTCGAGTTATAGCCCCCTGAATATTCATGACCTTTAGTTTGACCTTTCAGGTCACTCTGGGTCAAAGGTGTACCAACCCCGTTATATATCTGTATCTATCCCCCCCCCGTCGCTGCATACGTGCCCCCACTAAAAACGCTGAATTGGTAGGCGTTCTCACGCTCGACTTGAGCAGAAGAGTTCAGTAAGGAGTGACATTCATACGGGCAACATCCTGTCTTATTGTCCAACAATTAAAGTCTGTAAATAGCTACTTCAGGACTTTCATTAAATCATCAAAGGACCGTGGGTAACATTTGGCAGCAGCGATGTCTCGAACCATCGTTTCTGACCGCCTCCTACAGTGTTTAGTGCCACCAACAAATACTCGATGCCCCACATCTCACGGCCTCACCCTCTCTGTGCCCCTCGTGGTGTAATACCAGCTGTGCCTCTACAGGTGTACGATTTTCCTCACCAGTGCCATTCTCTAAACTTCCCAAACCCACACACATTGCTCCTGGCTGCAAGTGTCGCCGTTGCCGACCTAACCACCTGTCTCACCTGTTCCAACACCTGTTCAGTGCCTGTCATGTAGTGTTCCCTCATCTCAAGGTGTCATCTCTCCAACGTCTGCCGCTTACCCCAATGCCATCTTCTGCATCTGCTACCCACCAGCTCTGCACCTGCCCTGTGGGGACAACTGCCCTCGACCCGCACCTCACTCTCGCCCATCGGTGCCCATATGGTCCAGATTAACTACAGGAATCGTATTCACGTACCGTCTCCCAACCATCGAGCCACCGGGCCGAATCACCTTCGCTCAGCCACATCTTACATCTCCGGCCGCCGACCCTCTAGTCTCCTTCACCACGAGCCACGCAAGGGACCTCCACATTCACAACCAGCCTCATCTCCAGTGAGCTGCCCAGCCCCTTCCCACTCATGTCCTCCTCTCAACTGCAAGTCCACGCCCTCTCCACTTCATTCAAAACTCAACTGTATAACTATAATAGTATATCTCCATCCACCCATAATTGACTTTCTATAGAGATTATCCTCTGGATTTTCTCTACAGATTGCATATTATTGTCAATATTCAGCTCACCCCCCTCTCACTTCATACTCATCTCTACCAACTATATTTATTAACTATCTCACATTTCACCTTTTATGTATTATGCCCCATCATCTTCATTCATTTCCACTTCCATTCTTATGGTACATTTTCTCATCTTCATACTGTAAATATATACATATCCCTACTCATCTTTCATCTTACATAACGTCGCCAAACTACATGTCATACTTTGAATATACGGAACTTACTCCAACCACTCTCAGCCAACAAACAACGAATGATCACACTCCACCCGCCAAGGACAATTCAATGAGTCATTTACGTAGCGGGCGCACGTATCCACGCCCCAACTCACACCCTCACACTTCATTCCACGCCGACACACATACTTCCCATCCAGATACTATCCATCCAGATACCTCATACTCTACCCCCGACTCTCCACAGCCTTCTTCTATCCCTACTCCTACCCCGATTGTACACTCTCCTACCCCACTTCATTTCCCGTCTTACTTACACTTAACTACCACTACCTTCTCTCTCTCACAGTCCCCTACTTAAATCACTTCCACACTTCCAGCCATGGCCCAAACAATCCCTACTCCACAGTCTATCTATCTCGACGATGTCAATCGTCCCAAACTTACTGGCGAGGACTCAACTTGGTCTATTTATGATTTCCTCAGAAAGGTAGAAACCGACATCCACAATCGGTGGATTACAGATGAAAACCTCAAAGTCTCTTATCTCATGGGTTGCTTACACCAAGGCAAATCGGACGTCGGATCTGCGATCCGTGCACGACATTTTGATGGTATTAAAAACTTTGATGATTTCCTTAAGGAACTCATAACACTTTGTTGCCAGCATTCTAATGTCGCATCTCTCACTGGATTCACTAATCTCCTCACTCAGATGAATGATGATTTGACAGTCCCAACACAACATGCCAAACTATGCAAAGCAACCACGCCATGAAAGCCACTAGTGGCGAGATGCGCCAATAACTTATAGTCACGAAATGGATACAAGTAAATGGAGCTCCTATGCTTTCACTCAACAACTTTGCAGATTTAATTGGTTACCTGAGATTCCTCCATTGGTTTGCTCCTAGACAGAGAGAGAGAGCCCTGGAGATGGGTTTCAATCAAAGAGATAAAATTGTTCAGATCACTAAAACCATCCATGAAGGAACAGGTTCGAACCGCACGCATCAGGCCACAAACTGCTCCTTGGTCTCCCATGACTGTCACACTAACACTCCACCAGACCAATACTGCTCCCGTTCCACCACACAAGGCAGACCTGCCACGCATCATTCTCCAACCGCCGGTTGTGATCAATCTAGCGTCCGACAGAACAGCCAATCCTCGATTCTCTGCTGGCACTGTGGTAAACCCGGACATCAAGAAAACAGCTGCGATGGAAAACACACACGGCCTCACTCCCAAACTAGACAGCATACGCCTTCCTGCTCACGTCGTCCAACGTGCAAGTATCGTAAGACCAGTACGATTCACACTACCGAGGAATGTCGTTACCTCAACCTCCGCCAGTTGGGGGAAGCACCGCGCCCGTATCGGACCAATGTGATGTAGCAACAGAACACCAACTCCCCATCTGCCATGTTGGACCCATAACTTCCTCAGGTCTAGCCATTCTAGGACGGAGTAATGACATACCAATGTCGTTCTTCATGGACACCGGATCTATAGTAAACTTGATTTCTGATACCTCTTTAGACATCATTCAACGCCACCGCAAACACGTCAGTTTCCTTGAGCCGCCTGACATTCGCCTATGCGGTGTAGAAGGCTCAGAGTTTAAGGTGAAGGAAAGAATCACTTTAGAAGTACAACTAGACAGCGCCTTGCTCCCTTTCCCAATAGAATTTCATGTTACTAACGAATTGAAATATCCAGCAGATGCCCTTATTGGCTTACCCACCATGGCACAACACTTCATTGCGTTATTGCCTGCCTGTAGTAGTATAGACATTTCTGGGTTCCCAGTCTACAGTATGGAATGTCCCCGTACTGTACTTACAATAAACTCAGTCATTCAGTCCCCCCTGACTCTCACACTACCTGAGAATACAGAACAAGTCAAGCCATCATCATCATCATCTGAGAATAATGAGATCATTCCCTCGCTGACTGAGAGCAAGTACATGAATTCCTCAACACCTGATGATACATCCTCTCAGCATTTAGAAAAGGCTCTTCCAACCTCTTCTGATGACAGCACTACAGCCGACTCAGACATGTCTCAGTTACCTACCTCACAGAGTCTGACTGATGCTCTCCAACACGCAGAGACGAGGCGTGCAGTAACGAATACGTGCACAATTTTGTTACCGCATGAGTTCACCAAAGTCTCTGTTCGTGTTGTAGGTGCGGAAGAAGGAGTGGATGTATTAACACTACCTGAGACGTGTTGTGTGAATGGCTTAACTTATGAGTCAGCCTGGTGCCTATGCTATCTATACTTGCTCAATGTCACTAATGCTCCACTAAAACTTAAAAATGGAGTAAAGATCGGAGATTTCCTAGTACACCCAGCGGCCGTAATGGTGTGCCAGGAATTCTCTATCCCTGCTGTTCATACTGATGATAGTCAACTAACAGGTGTATGTGCCATTAACTCTACGGAATCTGCTCCGACTCGTTCACCTGACCTGCTCTCGAGTCTAACTTGCAACGATTTTCCACAGCATAAATCTCAACTGCTCGACCTTTTGCACACTTACAGAAATGTGGTAGCCTTACCCGGAGAACCGATGAGCAAGACAGACTTAGTCAAACATCACATAAAACTAGCACCAGGAACTCAGCCGATTTACATATCAGTGTATTGGTTACCTCACAGCTTGAGAAAACAAACAGATCAGATGGTACAGCAAATGTTAGTTCAGGACATTATCGAACCCTCCATCAGTCCATGGAATAGCCCTCTTTTCTTAGTCCCAGAGAAGGACGGCAACTTTAGACCAGTAGTGGACTACCATAAAGTAAACTCCGTAACTCTTCCAGACTGTTTCCCGTTACCCGTCCTCACAGATTTGCTAGAATCACTAGGTGAAAATAACGTAGTCTTTTCATCCTTAGACCTCCTCAGTGGATACTGGCAGGTCGAAATGGAAGAATCCTCTCGCCCAATTACAGCCTTCATCATACCTTCTGGACATTTTCAGTTTAAGAGACTTCCTTTTGGTTTGAGAAATGCTCCTTCAGTATTCATGCGACTTATCCATTCGGTCTTTCGTGGCATGATGGGACACTATCTTTTTGCTTACCTAGATGACATCATTGCTGTGAGTAAATCAGTCCCTGGCCATTTTGCCAAACTACAACAAGTATTGGAACGCCTACAGCTGGCAGGCCTGAAAATCAACCTCAGTAAATGTGACTTCCTGAGAAAGAAAATCAACTTTCTAGGACATGTCGTCGACGCACAAGGCATTCATACTAATGACGACAAAACTAAGGTGATCATCAATTTCCCATAACCTACAACTACCGATCCTGTCAGAAGTTTCCTAGGCCTAAGTGGTTACTACCGTAGATTCATTAAAGACTATGCAAAGATCGCCGCTCCTCTAACCCACTTACTAAGGAAGAATGTATCCTTTGTATGGACTAACGATCAGTCACAGGCTTTCCAAGCACTAAAGACAGCTCTTGTAAATGCCCCAATTTTAGCATTTCCTGATTATACCAAACCCTTTCTTCTATGCACAGACGCCTCAGGCGCAGGACTTGGTGCAGTTTTAATGCAGCTCGATCAAGCATCCAGGAAGCGTGTAATAGCGTGTGCTAGTCGCACCCTTACCACCGCTGAACGTAATTACAGTGTCACCGATTTAGAAGCTTTGCCAGTAGTCTGGTCCTTGAAACATTTCAGAGACATAGTATATGGTTATCCAGTGCATATCCAGACAGACCACCTCCCTCTATGTGATTTGATTAAGGGACGCAACCTCACCGGTAGGTTAGCTAGATGGTCCATCACCATCCAGGACTTTAATCCCACTTCTCAATATGTTCCAGGAAAATCGAATGTAGTCGCAGACGCCCTCTCACGTCATGTAGCCGCACCTGTCACGTCCCTGCAGCCCAAGGCCACTGAAAGCACAACTCTAACATCACAGGTTGTTCAAAACTCTCAGCGCAAAGATCCCATGTGGTCCAAAGTCGTTTATTTCCTAGAATCAGATGCCTCGACCTTACCTACTCTACCAGTACCACTAGATGAGTTCATACTAAAAGATGGTCTTTTGTACAGAAAAACATTCCTTAGAGGGAAGGATTTGCCCAATAGAGAAGTACACCAACTCGTTGTCCCTACTGACCTAATATCTCCGATCCTTCACATCGTTCATGATACACCTCACGCATCCCAACCAGGTAAAGACCGGTGCTTGCGTCAAGCACGTCTCGCATACTATTGGCCAACCATGCATCGCGATATCAATGCGTACTGTGACTCTTGCATCTCGTGCAACGCCACAAAGGATCAGCCGGCTTACCTGCACCTCTCTTACAATACCCAATCCCGTCCCGACCATGGGAAACAGTGTCCATCGATCTTCTAAAACTACGTCTTACGGAATCAGGCACAGAGTATTTGTCTGTAGCAGTCGACCACTTCTCACGCTACTGTGTCCTCGTACAACTCTCAGATAAGACCGCGAAGAGTGTTGCACGTACCTTCGTAGATCATGTAATTTGCCCGTTCAGTACACCACATACCATCCTCACTGACAACAGTACTGAGTTCAACAATAGCCTCCTGGATGAGATCTGTCACTGCTTTAAAATTACTAAATGCAATGTCGTGCCTAACCATCCAGCTTCCAATGGCCTTGTAGAACGTCACAATAGAAAAATCTTAGAATGCCTCAGACACCTAGGCTCCCATAGTTCGACATGGGATGACTGGATTCCCCAAGTGGCATCCTCAATCAATAGCTCCATCAACGCTTCCATTGGCGAATCTCCCTTCTTTGTCCTCTTTGGTTTTGACAAACACCTACCATACACCCTGTTATCCTCAAAGCCAGACCCCATCTATAACATGGACGATTATGTCAAAGTAAAATTAGCCAACTTCCAAACAATCCATCAGTATGTAACATCCAATCTCGCTTCATCTCAGGAGGACTTGATACAACGCCAACATAAATCTGCCTCTCCTATCACTGTCAACGTCGGTGATCTAGTCTTTGCTCATTTCCATACGCCCACCTCTAAATTGGTTAACAAATTTACTGGGCCCCACGGCGTACTCAATCAACAAGGTAACAAATTCCACATCCAAGACCTCTCCACTACAGACACCAAGTGGGTCCATGCTGACGATCTAAAACGTGCACCACGAAGCCTAGTGTTGGAAGAATCACTTGCACAATCTACTGCTAACCCTCCTACTCCACACATCCCTCAATCTACCCCATCTCCACCTATCCATCAGTCTCCTTTATCTCCACCTACACCTACTTATTCATCAACCAATCAATATTGATCCAAACTGCGTTCCGCCCGTCACCCTCACCAGGAACTCTCCCATTAATTCTAACCTAATCTTCTAGGTACGATGTTAGCTGTCTACCTGCTGGCAGTGCTGACCCTCCTAGGGTCCGGGTTAGGTGAGGACGATTGTGGGATACGTCCCGGGGCCTTGGTCGGCTCGGGAGGCGAGGTAATGCTCATTGAAGATGTAGTCTCCCTCCGTTATGATCTTGTGCCCCTGGCCGACGTAGCCATCGCCCTGCCTGCCTATGCGCAGCAGCTCCACAAAATCAAGACCCACCTCAAGGCCATCATGGGGAGACAAAATCCAAATCAGTATTTATATCATCTTTTCCTCCCACTGTCCTGGCAGTTGCAATACATAACTGGCCAATTCACTGAGGTCAATTACACATTTTCTATTCACACACCCATAGGTCGTTCTCGTGTGAAACGAGGTCTCTTTGACCTCAGAGGTGAGATTCTAAGTGGCATGTTTTGGCATCGCTACAGCCCGTGACCTTTCTGGCTTCAAATCTGATCTCGCCCATTTAGCTTCAGCCCTAGAATCTCAAAGCCAAGTCATCAAGGTCCAACACACTATGTTACAAAAGCTTACAGCCCACCTAAATGAAGTAACTTACACTCTGAACAACTTCACCGACATCTTAAAACAACACCTCTCAAATCCTAACGTTATTTCTCAGTTCTTCTATGTCAAACTCAACATGGATAATCTCCAACTAGCCATTGTCTCTATTCTCCCAGGTCACTAGGTTCGTATCCTAGTCGATGCTATTAATGGACGTGTCACTGCAGACTTAGTACCTATCACAGCCTTCCGTTCTGTATTAGAATGGGTTCACTCTACTTTCGGTCTGTTCCCAGTACTTCCCTACTCCTCTCTCAAATACTACTATCCAGTCCTCGAGGCCACTCTTCTCACCAAATACGTCATCGTCCATATCCCTCTACGTTCTACCGTCACCTTCAACCTTTTCCACATCATTCCCTTCCCCTTCCGGTACAACAACTCCTTATTGCACGTCTCTGTTCCTTCGCAATATTTCCTCCTCTTCCATGACTTTCTTTCAATTGCCTTCCTTTCTACCACAGCCCTCCAGAAATATTCCTGCCTCACCCCTACCTCTCGCTGCCCACCTTTTCGCTATCTTCCCTAGCAGCGCTACACCCTGTCAGTCTGCTTTAGTTCATAACCATTCCATATATTCAGCCTGTTCCTTTGTTCCAGCTCCTGAACTCCCAGTCCACCATGCTCACCTCAACCACGTCCAGTACTTCTTTCCTGTTCCCATCTCTGTCACCATCATGTGTCCTGGTACTTCTGTACGCTCCGTCCCTGCTAGTGGTCTCTGCAAATCACCGAACTATTGTACCATCAAATCAGAGTCAGTCATCACTTACGCCACTTGCTTGCACCAATGAGTCCGTAAACACTCCTATGACATCTTCCAACCAATTGACATGCCTTCCAACCTGCCATCTGCTAACATTACCATCACCTCCCCCAACATGCATGTGCTAACATTTCTCAACGACAGTTACTTCATTATGGATCAATTTTCTCTGGCCTTCAGCCGTTCATGGGTTCATCCCACCGTTGTGTTTCCCCCTGTGGTCATCTCCTTCATAGGTTTTCTCCTCATCATCTGTGCAGTGCACTGTTGTGTCTGGAAAATGGAACACAGACTGCAGGAAATCCGACCAGCAACAGACATAGTACGCCTTCCACAAGACGTTGAAACTACCCGTACTTAGTGCTCTCACATTCAGTGACTACCAATGCCAACTGATAAATAAACAAACTGTGGACAGAAACAGTGCCACCAGCAAATGGTGGCATATCTCTGATACAGTAATGTGTGACATTCAGAAACTAACAAGCAAAAAAATGAAAGGAAATGTGCACACTATAGAGAAAAACAGTATCAAATATTATACTGTATATATCTTCGCAACCTTCTGGACAGATACCCATACAATAATCATTGTGTATCTTATATTTAACCATATATTATATATATCCAAGAACTTTACTGGGCACATAGCCATACATTACTCCTTGTGTATCATATAATAACATAACATTTGTTATCTTATTGTCAACATACCTCCAATGTAACCGTGTACTACTTGAATACATCCCCTCGACATGGCCATGTCCTCCCTCCAACCCCTGTCTCAAATTGCTCCCTCCAACCCCTGTATCATAATACCTCCCTCCAACCCCTGTATCATAATTCCTCCTTCCAACCCCTGTCTCAAATTCCTCCCTCCAACCCCTGTATCATAATTCCTTCCTCCAACCCCTGTATCATAATTCCTCCCTCCAACCCCTGTCTCATAATTGCTCCCTCCAACCCCTGTATCATAATTCCTCCCTCCAACCCCTGTCTCATAATTCCTCCCTCCAACCCCTGTCTCATAATTCCTCCCTCCAACCCCTGTATCATAATTCCTCCCTCCAACCCCTGTATCATAATTCCTCCCTCCAACCCCTGTATCATAATTCCTCCTTGTACAAACCATCCACCATCTCAGCTACCCGGTGGAGTATTGTACCAACCCCGCTATATATCTGTATCTAAGCCCCCCCCTTGCTGATTATGTGCCCCCACTAAAAACGCTGAATTGGTAGGCGTTCTCACGCTCGACTTGAGCAGAAGAGTTCAGTAAGGAGTGACATTCATACGGGCAACATCCTGTCTTATTGCCCAACAATTAAAGTCTTTAAATAGCTACTTCAGGACTATCATTAAATCATCAAAGGACTGTGGATAACAAAGGTCTTGGTACCAAATGAAAGCCCATATGGGAGTTACTGTACGCTGATAATAGTACATTTCTGTACCTTGAACTGGTGTCAAGTTATAGCCCTCTGAAAATCCGTGACATTGATTTGGACCATTCAGGGTCACTTGATTACATCCAAAATTTAATCACGTTCTTTTGGGACCAGAGCCCACATGTGCAGAGAGTTTCGTGTAATTTCATTCAGCTGTTTTTCCGTAATACTGCTATAAAAGAAACAAAGATGCAAACTCAACCAAAAACAATACCTCGCAAGACTCCTTCCGGGAGAGGTAAAAATGCGTTAGGAAAAGCACAGCAAAACTGAGCAGCCCCTTTCTACAGCAGGAAACTACATGAAACCTAGAGGCTCATAGTAAACACAACTAATACTATAACTAGCAATTTAAAAAAAAATCCATACCAACACTATAGTCAGCCTTAAAATCGGATTCTTTAACGATCGCTAGGCAACGCTTTTGGTTCGAAACTCTTTTTCTCTTGCATCTCCCCTCCTCGTCATCATCATCATCATCTGTCTGGAAAAAGTCTGTGCTTTATTCACTCCTTTTTCGAGCTGTGGAGTGGGATACAGATCTGAGTAAAAGCTTCCGCCAAGAAGAAAAGGAAGATTAAACGAAATAATGTGTGGAAAGGAAAGCGATCAAGGAGAGTAGAAAATGAAGGAAGAATGGAGAGAGAGAGAGAGAGAGAGAGAGAGAGAGAGAGCGACGTGTGAGTGGAGTTGGATGGCTGTGCACTGCTGAGTATCGCAGGTCCAGACACAGATCGCACGGGGCAGCGCTGACACTGGACAGACAAGCGTACCAGCTTA
>JAGKTI010007398.1:21726-37070 GCA_018397915.1 Birgus latro
CACACAGTATATTTTTTTTTCTCGTAAGCAAACGAGGTTGAATCCCTCTGCTGTTTCTGCATTATCCAGCTACTCAAAAGTTTAAGTGAGAATCAACATAGCTTATCCCGATGCACGTAAAGCATTCAGCAGTAACTAAATAGTGCAGAAACAGTAGTTGTATTCTACCTCTTGCTTACAAGAAAATATCTTACCTGGCTGTACCTCTCCTTTCACTGATCCACCTGGCGAACGGGCCTACATCTTTTCTGTCCATAATGACCTAGAGCAGCTTGTGCAGCACCCGACCCGTATCCCTGACCGCCTTGGAGAGAGTTCCAACATGCTTGACCTTTTCCTAACAACTAATCCTTCTGCTTACACAGTTCATCTTTTCTCTCCGTTGGGCTCCTCCGATCATAATCTTATTACCTTAACATGTCCAATCGCTCCAGTACGGCCTGTGGACCCTCCAAAGAAACGCCGCCTGTGGCACTTTGGAGCTGCAGGTTGGGAGGCCCTCAGGCAGTACTTCTTTGATTTTCCTTGGAATGATTATTGCTTCCTTGGCCGGGAGCCGTCTGAGTGTGCCTTGCGCGTTACGGAGGTTATTCTCTCGGGCATGGAAGCATACATTCCTTTCTCATATCCTCTGACTAATGCAGGAAAGCTTTGGTTTAATCACGCTTGTTCTAATGCTGTCCGCAACAAGGAGAGGGCCTATAAGAGGTACCGGAGCCAACCCACCCCTGAATCACACCTTTTATATATTTCTGCCCGGAATCGTGCTAAGTCTGTTCTTCACTCTGCTAAAAACAATTTCATCCGTGCTAAATGTTCCCAACTCTCCAACTCGAATTCTTCTCGCTCCTTCTGGCACCTTGCCAAAAACCTTTCTAACAACTTTATCTCATCATCCTTCCCTCCTCTTTTCTACTCTGACGGCTCTGTAGCTGTTTCTTCTACTGATAAAGCAGATCTCTTCGCTCAGACTTTCTCTTCCAATTCCACCTTGGGCGATTCCGGTGCTATTCCTCCATCACTTCCCCCCTCTGACTTCCACTTGACTGACATAAAAATTTCTTCAGCTGATGTGTTTTCTGCCATCACTGGCCTCAATACTAAAAAGGCATATGGTCCTGATGGAGTCCCTCCTGTTGTCCTCAAAAACTGTGTTTCTGTGCTTACACCCTGCCTAGGTAAACTGTTTCGCCTTTGTCTATCAACTTGTACCTTTCCTTCTTGCTGCAAGTTTGCTTTCATTCAGCCAGTCCCAAAGAAGGGTGACCATTCCCAGCCCTCTAACTATCGTCCAATTGCATTAACATCCTGTGTCTCAAAAGTTTTTGAGTCAATTCTTGACAGAAAAATTTTAAAGCATCTTTCCTGTCACAACCTTCTTTCTGATCGTCAGTATGGGTTCCGTCAGGGACGCTCCACTGGCGATCTTCTCACCTACCTTTCAGACTCTTGGTCATCCTCCTTTCGGGACTTTGGCGAAAGCTTTGTCATTGCACTTGACATCTCCAAGGCTTTTGATCGAGTCTGGCATAAATCTTTAATTTCCAAACTGCCCTCCTACGGTTTCTATCCTTCTATCTGTGCCTTCATCTCTAGCTTCCTTTCTGGTCGTTCTATAGCCGCTGTTGTAGACGGCCATCGTTCCTCTCCTAGACCTATCAACAGTGGTGTTCCTCAGGGTTCTGTCCTATCACCTACTCTCTTCCTTTTATTCATCAATGACCTTCTAAGCTGTACATCTAACCCTATCCACTCATATGCTGATGATTCCACCCTTCACCTTTCCATTCGGTTCCTGCAACGTCCATCTCAGCAGTTACTTCAACAAAAAAGGGATGAGGCTATGGCACACCTAATGTCTGATTTGGCTCGTATCTCTGACTGGGGTAAAAATAATCTTGTTATTTTCAATGCATCAAAAACTCAGTTCTTACACATATCNTCAACTTGTACCTTTCCTTCTTGCTGGAAGTTTGCTCTCATTCAGCCAGTCCCAAAGAAGGGTGACCATTCCCAACCCTCTAACTATCGTCCAATTGCTTTAACATCCTGTGTCTCAAAAGTTTTCGAGTCAATTCTTAACAGAAAAATTTTAAAGCATCTTTCCTGTCACAACCTTCTTTCTGATCGTCAGTATGGGTTCCGTCAGGGACGCTCCACTGGCGATCTTCTCACCTACCTTTCAGACTCCTGGTCATCCTCCTTTCGGGACTTTGGCGAAAGCTTTGCCATTGCACTTGACATCTCAAAGGCTTTCGATCGAGTCTGGCATAAATCTTTAATTTCCAAACTGCCCTCCTACGGTTTCTATCCTTCTATCTGTGCCTTCATCTCTAGCTTCCTTTCTGGTCGTTCTATAGCCGCTGTTGTAGACGGCCATCGTTCTTCTCCTAGACCTATCAACAGTGGTGTTCCTCAGGGCTCTGTCCTATCACCAACTCTCTTCCTTTTATTCATCAATGACCTTCTAAGCTGTACATCTAACCCTATCCACTCATATGCTGATGATTCCACCCTTCACCTTTCCATTCGGTTTCCGCAACGTCCATCTCAGCAGTTACTTCAACAAAAAAGGGATGAGGCTATGGCACACCTAATGTCTGACTTGGCTCGTATCTCTGATTGGGGTAAAAATAATCTTGTTATTTTTAATGCATCAAAAACTCAGTTCTTACACTTATCAACCCGACAAAATCTTCCTCAGGATTACCCACTAATGTTTAATAATGAACAGTTATGTCCTGCATCATCCTTGAACATGCTTGGGGTTTCATTCTCTCGGGATTAGTCTTGGAAAGAACATATTACATCTCTTGTGAAATCTGCTTCCAAGAGATTAGGTGTGCTAAGCCGATTCCGAACTTTCTTTACCCCTACACAGTTGTTGACCTTGTACACAGGTTTTATTCGCCCGTGTATGGAGTACAACTCTCATGTGTGGGGAGGCTCCCCACATGCAGCTCTTCTCAATAGGGTGGAGTCAAAGGCTTTTCGTCTCATTAACTCTCCTCCTCTTACTGATTCCCTTCAACCTTTGTCTCTTCGCCGCACTGTTGCATCTTTATCTCTCTTCTATCGCTACTTCAATGGTCACTGTTCCTCTGAACTGTCTGCTTGCATCCCCCCACCTCTACGACGGGCACGTAGTACCCGTCTAGCAACAAACTCTCATCCCTTTTCTGTCCAACTCTCTAATGCAAGAGTTAACCGTTACTCCCAGTCCTTCATTTATGCAACTGGTCAACTCTGGAACTGTCTTCCTCTGTCTGTATTTCCTACTTCCTATGATCTCCAGTCTTTCAAACGCAGTGTGTCCAGGCATCTCGAAATGAATGGATCATGAATTTGGCTCTCTTTTGTATTGTTTTTGCTTTTTCTTGGAAGGAACAGTATGCAGGCCTGTGGCCTTTGGTTCCTTCTTCCTTGCATAAAAAAAAAAAAAAATTGAACCACGGCAGTGGTTCATAATGCGGATCGCCCGGGATTTTGAGGCAAACCCTAATAGAAAAGTCACCTAAAAACCATATAGCAAACTTATTCTTGGAACAACATCCAGAGGATTCCTTTTCAACAGTTCGGGTCAGCCAAGCACTTATAATGAGGAAAAGAAGTGTTATAAGAAAGTTTGGTATATTCGAAAATTGCTAGTTTGTTTATATTATTATTATCATTATTAATATTACTGTTTCACAGGTCTACAAGAAAATCTGTTCGGTGTTTCGTGATAACTTGCCAGTCGTACTTAATGGGTCACTGCTCGTGTCCATGACCTATTTTAAAACACATAATCGAAAGATGATCATCCAGCTTCCGGATACACTGAGATTCTTCTACGCCATTGCAAGCAGGCGAGGGGCCATTCAAGTACGGAATTGCCGTCAAGTATCAATAGTACATCACTAGCAGCATGACTATATTAAATTTTATATTGTACTACGTTATTACAAAGTGGAGAACTCCAGCTGGCGAGTTACTGACGCGGACGATGAAGTGCCATTTTGGGAAAGGGATTTAGCGTAATTAACACGCACCGGTGCGATTTTACACAGTTAGCCTACATTAATAACTCAAGGCTTTATTTAACCTTTTTTTAGTTCATCCCTGAAGTCTCAGCAGTCTCGTGTGTAGACGACACGTGAGACAACTGAAAAGCGCGGGTTTTTGCTTTGCGCTCTTGTGACCACAAATGATATCGTGACCATTTCTTAAAACGAACTAACGCCAAACTCGGATCAGTCTCTCAATGTTATTAGAATTCATCGTGACAGTAATCATTTCACGAGTCAACTGCAGGGGGGCGCAGAGGAGGGGGGAGAGGAAGAGATGGAGGAGGAGGACGAGGAAGAAGCAGAGGAAGCAGACGAAATGGGCATGGGGGAGGCAGAAGAAGTGCTTCCTACATCAATTATTACTGTAACTAATGTAGTAATGCCGCATTTTCAATTTCACACACACACACACGCACGCACACACACACACACAAAATACCTACTGTTATGGAAAATAGTCGTGCAAAGCACACAATAGCAAATTTTGAATCTGTCTTGTAAGCAATATGAACATATAGCGTTTCAGATTTTAATCAACGCAACTTCTTTAAAATTATCGTTGTTTAAAACAATTTGGAAAACATAGAGATTCTGAAACAGTCAATGTTCACTGTAAAAGGCCTCACAAATATAGTAAACAAAATGAAGACCAGAATTTAAAATAACGACCAACAATCATTGTGTGCAAAGCCACAACAGACAGCAATGAAAATTATTAGAAAATACCAAGTATTTAGTGTAATAACATAAAAGCTTTAACGTTAAGGTAATTGAAACACAAAAATCTCGATTGTTTAATACATAAAAGGTTTTGTTTTTAAAGATAAGCAAACTAGGTAAAAAAAAAAAATGGTAATTTAAAAATGGGGAATAGGATGGCAAAAAAAAAAAGTAAACAAACAAGGAAGGATCGCTGGAGAGCATGCAAAACCAGCAAGAATTCAAGTAACACTGACAATGTAAACCCACAAATTCCCTATTATAACTCTTTACAAAAGGGATTTGTGGGTTTACTTTGTCAACGTTACTTGAATTCTTGCTGGTTTTGCATGCTTTCCAGCGATCCTTCCTTGTTTGTTTCCTTTTTTTAGCCATCGCTATTCCCCATTTTTGAGATACTAGTTTTTTGTTACATAGTATATGTAATGTGTGTGTGTGTGTGTGTGTGTGTGTGTGTGTGTAAATTAATGAATTTATTGAGAGGTGTTCACTATAGGAGGGTCGAGCATATTCCCTTCTAACACACAATGATGGTTGGGCGAGGCACTTGATGCGTCCTGGAGTGGTGGGGGGAGTATAACTGCAGTCTCTCTTTTCTCTCCTTGGTGGAGCAGTCACCTCACCTCTGTCAGCGCACGAGGATGAAGCCATCACTTTATATCCCATAATTCAAGAGGATTCTATACTGGGACCTCTAGTCCTCTGGGTGGGCGAGAGGCGTCATTTTATGTGTCCTGTGAGGGAGACTGCACAGCATCTGCAACCCAGTATATACCTTACCAGTGAATAATGTGCATATAGTCTTATGAAGAGACTACACTGAGGTCTCTTGTCCACACGCACACACACACACACACACACACACACACACACACACAAGCCATATCCACACTGACCACCACCACAATCACCATTATTAGCCATTGTGAAAGAAATTAACAATCATAAGCACTCAGAGACAAGACACAAATAAGAAGTGTAATATTTGGAACACGGGTAAGAAATGAGCGAGGGACGGAGCAGCAGGGTGGGATCAAGAGAAACATACATAATGGATCTTAACACTTAAACTCATGTGACTCACTCTCACCTGAATAAAATCGTTTGCCGTTAACTGGAATACAATTCAAGAGTAGTTCTGACCGTGAAAGTTATTATATCAGTATTATCCGTCTCTGACTCTTGTGACTCATCCTCACCTGAATACACTCACCTGGAGTTAACTTGAATAAAAGATCAAGCGTTGCCCTCAACAAGAAAGGTTTTTGGTGGCATTATTAAGACTCAGGCTTCTATGATCAGAGTTGTCAAAAGTACCCAACTGTGACGCTTTAAGTATTACTTCTTTTACAAAATTTTACTCCAGTATAAGTAAAAGTATCACAAAGTAAACCTACTCAAGTAAGAGTAATAAAGTATCTTGTTCGTAAAGTATTCAAGTAATGAAAGTAAAAAAGTATCAACTAGTTCTTTATCACATCCATCGAATAAGCTATTTCATTAAATGGTGCCAGAAATGTGACACTGCCAAAAGTGAAGATGGCTGTGAAGCAGTTGATGAATAGGAACCCACCAGGTGTTGACGAGGTTTATGAAAAGAAAATTACGAGTATATGTAATGGAAAGAGTGCAAAGTATTTTTTGGAGTAATGGAATTGCACCAGTGGAGTGAAAGAAGGTTATGACTGTGTAAATCCGTATAAAAACAAAGGTGAAAGAATTATAAGAACAAAGATGACAGAAGCGAATATATAAGGCTGTTGAGTGTTGTAGAAAAGGTATATGGCAGATTAATCACAGAGGAGGTATGGGATGCATCAGATTATTGGGTAGGTGGCTAGCAGGGTGGATTTAGGACTAACAGGGAAAGCAATCATCAAGTATTTGCAATTAGACCTAGTGGAGTATACATGTGGAGAGGACTGTAAAGTATTTAGGGCAATCATGGGTCAAAAAAAAAGAAAAAAAGAGAGAGAGGGTAAAATCAGAAATATTAGGAAAGGTGTCACATATTTACAGTGTGGCCGGAAAGTTGCTGAAGGTTTTTTTTTTCTTTTTAATGATGAGAGTGGTGCTAGAGAGGGACGTCTATAGGCGGTTTGCATAAAGATGTTTTAGCACCACTTCTGTGCTAGAGAGCGACGCCTTCATACGATGACACTGATATAACCGCACAAAAGTCTTGCTGCATAAGGGTTCTGTGACTCCCCCCCCCTACCAATCGAAAGGGGTTGGTGGACTGCCGTTGGAGGACCACTTCAGCCTGCAGTTCTGTCTGTCTATCTATCTATAGCACGACGCCCTAATCCCGCAAAGGGAGGCCGAAGACAAAACACCTCCAAGTCGCTCTGTCACCCACCATTAGACTGCCCTCCCCCTAACTCACTCCCCCCTCCCTCATATACCTCTCAACTTCATCCCTCCACCTCATCCTCGGTCCCCCCCTCTCCCTCCCTCCCTCCACTTCACTCACATACCGGTGTTTCATTCTCCATTCTCTCCACATATCCAAATCACCTCAGTTCTTTTCTCCTAATTTTTTCAATCACATCCACATCAACTCCACAACGTCCTCTCACTTCTTCATTCGTCATCCTCTCCCTCCATGTCACTCCAAATGCTCCTCTCAAGTTATTCGTTTCCACTGCTCTCACTCTTGACTTGCTCCCCTCCAGCTTGGTCCACGCCTCGCTTCCATACGTCAGGGCAGGGATCATAATACTATCATGCAGTGACCTCTTAACTTCAGTACTCATCTCCCTATTTCTCATCACCGCTTTAAGTGAACCAACAACCTTCTTTCCCTGCTGTACCCTTTCAAGCACTTTATCCCCAAAACTTCCATCCTTACTCTGTTGTAGTCGTAGCCGAGGCTTAGATTACAGCAAGAGTTATTGATGTATTTGTAGTGTATTACATGAACTACAGTGATATTGTTATAAGAACTGGAGACTAGTATAGTAAGTTCTATTAATTCACTTGTGTGTGTGTGTGTTTTTTTTTATACAGAAGTTATTGTTTAATTGCTATTTTCATATACACATTTTTTCCTCAGGGGATCTCACTTGAATGTTCTTAGGGAGTAAGAGTGAACAGATTATCTGTTATGAATGGTACATGAACAATTACTGATGTTTCTTCATAAGGTTTCTGTCCTGGAATAAAGCCTTCAAACTATGTTAATGTATGTCCTGACTAACGATGCGACGTAGGTAGCGAACTGGAAGTAGATTATTGGTAATATTACTAAGTCATCACATCGCATGAATATGTATGATACTAGCTACTGTATTATGTAGTTAAATGGAACACTGTAAAACATATTGTAGTGACAGAGTAGCACAAATTTGCATGTACAGCAGACATACACCTATAGTTATGCAATGGTAAAATTACTAGGTCATTACAACACATATGGTGCTATGCCCTGAGTAATGGCTAATAGTACACTCAACTTGTGTGATGAGTAAGAGAGATACATAATTATGGCAACAACAGAATTGAAGGAGTATTGTAGTTACATTGTATGAATGTAATTAATACATTCATGCCTAATTTTACACTCAACTTGCATGATGAGTAAGTGAAATACATAATTCTCGTAACACCGGAATTGTAGGAACCTTGTAGTTACATCGTATGAATCATGAATGTAATTAGTACATAACTGTATTATTCAATTGAGGTAATATTGTAAATTGCAGAACTGTATTAATGTTAGCGTTTGTAGTTAATATTGTAGTAACTGCAGCAATATTGCAATAACCGAGCAATATTCTAGGCACTGTACTAACTGAAGTAGTATTGTAATAACTGCACTAATATTATAGGAATTGTATTAACTGCAGTACTATTGTAGTATTGCACAATTGCATTCTACGAGTATGACACATAGTAAGTTGGGACATAAGTGTGTGCACATGCATATAGTTACAACAGTATTAACACAATAGCATGGTACAGCAGTCAGTTGTATTATGAATAAGTCATCTATAACACTTGCTATAGTAATATTACACAACATTTATTATAAGTCCCCTTATCCAGTCATGCTGAGGTCGTTGATAGTGATGATAAACCTTGCAACTGGCTTTTGGAGAACAATAGCTTCGTTCGTTGTTTCACTTATAGAAAGAGTTCATACATATACATATACATATACATATACATATACATATACATATACATATACATATACATATATATGGTAACAGTTACACCTACTTTTGTTTGTTTGTTATACGACCATAATTTATTTTTATATTAAATTTGTTTTACTTTGTGTTCGTTTTTTCGGTGGTGTCCGAGGTTGTATGATTGCTGTGTAATCACTGAGACCCCTTTTTAAGCCAAAGGTTATGATATTATATAACCACATATTTTGTTATTTTATATAAAGATATATACATTATATACAACATTAACTATATACACTCACTTGTTGTTCTTTTGTATGTATATGTGGCGATGTATGTGTCAGCAGTGTGTGAAAGTCTGTGGCATCATAGTTGTAGGGAAGATGATGTCCATTCCTGCTAACGTCATTCGTGGTTGCCATTTTGTTTTTTTCTGTTCTTTTCCTTGTAATTGAAATTGTCTGGGCACACTGGATAGCTCTGGTGAATAACTGTTTGTTAATCGTTAATTGGGTTAATGTGATGATGTCTTTTATTATCACTTGAAAATTGATTGTTGCTTAGTTCTAATTAATAACTGATTATTACTTTGCTTATAATTATTCACTGGGTTAATGTGATTAGATATTTCATTATCACTTGCAGACTGATTGTTGCTTAGTTCTAGTAAAGAAAAATGTATTTTATATATGTATAAATAGTAGAACTCGATGGGAATAAATTAATGGTATAGTAAAGGATTGAATATATACAGTATATAATTGTTATTGTTGGTACAAGCACTTAGTGACTGAGATAATGTAGATAACTGAAGTGGGTATTTGTATGTAAGGTGTAACTATAAAGCACCTTCTAGATGTTTGTCCAGAAGGTTTTGTCTACCACTGTGGCTGTCATTGTGTCTTGTATAAATGAAGTAACTGTGTAACTCACTAATTTTTACCGTGGTGGGAATGGTGATAGTGATGGTAAGCGGTGTTGTCAGCCACGGGTTGATTGACGTGGTGTGGTGGTGTTCTCGGCTCCTCAGCAAAACCTTAGCACAGCGACCTCTCACTCTGGCAGCTGTGGTGGGTAACTGAGTAACGATGAGTAATGTTGAGTAACGATGAGTAAGATGAGTGGAGAATGAGAGCTCTGGGTGTGAGGTGCGTGGTGGTTTTTGCTGCCTCGTCTTGACCTTGTCATCTCTGCATCAGCAAGACGGAGGGTGGTTGGAGAGAGAAGGTTGGTTGGTTGGTTGGTGAGATTTTCCTCCCATAGCAGGATCGGGCTCAGGGTGGAGAGCCCGTCAGAGGATGGCAGTAAACGGGGGGGCGTCCTCTGCATGGCAGCAGAGGACGCTGGCGTGGGGGGGGGGGCGAGAGAGCAGAGTGGTCGCGGCGCCAATGGTCGGGCGCCGACGAGCTGCAGTGGTGCCGCCCCGACGATGCCCCCGCTCGCCCAGCTCCCCAGCAGCAGGTGGAGGCCCAGGGGGGAAGGCCCGTCGCAGTGGTGGGAGGGTTAGCCCCGGTCCTGGAAGAGGGAGGGTAAAGTGGTGACCCTCAACCTCATGGTGGCGGACAGGGCTGCTCCGTAAAGCAACAGGCCCATCCCCCCCCCAGTGGAAACACTGCAGCAGGGAGCTGGTCCCACCGACAGCGCGGTGGAGGTGTTGTCTCGGAGAGAGAAGATGGTGGTTGTGAGGTTGTGAGAGAGGGTGGGGTTGTGAGCTGTGAGTTTCGCTTTATTTGCTTGTTGCGTAGCAATCTTGATAACTGTAGTTCGCTGGTTCGTCGTGGAAATTGGAGGATTGTTTTTGTATCTTGATATTGTAGAAGCAACTGTAGAACCGAAGCTGTTCTTGGTTACCATATCGCCTTGCTTATGAACTTCACTGTAGAGTTGTAGGCGTGGTACGTAAGTTCTCTCGCTTTGGTTGTTTTTTCCTCACTCGTAACTCGTTCTCCTTGCAGTATACTCGTTTGTTGCTCGTAGATTTGTATGGTTGATTGTATGGTTGCTGGCATTGGTCCTTTCGCTCCTGACCACTAAATAATATGTTAAACTTGTGACTGAATATTTAGTAGTAGGGGCTGAGATGTAGTGGAGAACTGGTAGCTTGCTTGTAGAGTTGCTTGTAGAGACGCGATTAGGGACAAAATTAAGTTCCGTATAAACTCGTTACTTTGACTGTCACGTTGCTTCTTTGTCAGTCTTGATAATGTAGACTCGTTGATTTGATGGTACATAGGCGTTGGTTCGTACGTTCGTGGGTACCAAATGTTGTAAAGTGGTTTGTCGTAGTTTACCGTTGTAGTGGTTCAGGAGAGTAGTGTGTTGTGTATATCGATGAATGTACAAACGTAGTGGGTTCGTAGTTACCGCTGCTAACCAAATGTTGTAGTTTACCGTTGTTCACCGCTGCTGCCAATGTAAGTGACGTAGTTAGGTTCGTAGTTACCGTTGCCAACCAAATGTTGTAGTCGTAGCCGGGGCGGTTGTAGTTCTATATAAAAAAAAGTTTATTTTGTTGTTGAAAAGAATATGTTGTAAAGATAACCTCAGTTCACCTGTTGTCAACGATGAGAGGAGTTAAAGATGAGTTTCGGTTGATTATATTTTATTCTCAAGATTATCTGTGAATCTATCACACACGAGTGTAGTACGTGAGAGTGTCTAATGCTAGCTAACTCTCGTGAGCCTGCCCCGTGTCTCCCACCGTGCTCCTCACTCTCCTTTCTTCCTCTCTCCCTGCTCTCTCTCGTATTCTGATGTAGGTCCCCTCCTTTTGGTGTAGGAAAGCCTTGTCACGTGGACTAGGCATGTCCAGGAATCTTCTAGAACCCTGTATGTGTGTATGTCTCTTGGTCATCTTCCCACGGTACAAAAGTGCGAGCTATGTTACTTCCTACTGTGAGCTGGTCAGGTGATGCCTTGCAATCTGGCAGGCCTCAGAGAAAATGAAAGCGTCATCCCCTTTCCACTTCCATATCTCACTCACTCTCTAAAGCACTATGCCACTATGCTATTTATGCACTGTATTATGATAATTTAGAGCCGTGCCAATCATCACACTGCCCAAGTACTTGAATGCACTCAAATTCTCCCTATCTCACAATCCAACCTCACTGTGCATTCTGTGACTTCGTTCCTCTCAAACATCATAACTTTACTCTTGTTTACATTAACCTTCAGATTCCTCTTCATACACACTGTCCCAGACTCATTCACCAAACCCTGCAACTCCCATTTATCTTCACTAAATAATACTGTATCATCAGCAAACAGCAACACCGGAATCTTCCACACCTCACTCACATTTATTAGAGCCACCCCCACATCCACTGCCCTACCTTGCACCTCCTTTACAACCCCATCCATTAATATATTAAACTGCCATGGAGACATCACACATCCCTGTTTCAGTCCCACATTTAGATCAAAGAACTCACTCAGCTCACCATCCACTTGCACCGTAGCCCTAGCTCCCTCGTACATACTCTTCATAGCACTCAACATTTTCCCCTCCACTCCATATATTCTTAATACCTTCCACATACCTTGCCTGTCTAATTTGTCATATGCTTTCTCCAAGTTCATGAGGGCAGCATACACTTTCTTTCTCTTCTCTAGATACTTTTCCACTAAACATCTTAGAACAAATATCTGATCTACACACCCTTTTCTCTTCCTAAATCCCCCTTGTTCTTGTCCAACTAGCTCCACTGTTATATGCCTAACCCCATCAATAAATATTCTGCCATATATTTTTCCAGTCACATTAAGAAGGGAAATACTCCTACAGTTACCACATACTTCTCTCCCCCCTCTTCACTTGTACAAAGGAGCAATTACGGTATACCTGATTTCCAGTCCTCCGGAACCATTCAATTCCCAGGCCAATCTACACAACTTCCATATCCACTCCACAACAATCTCACCCCTATTCTTCAACATTTCACCACACACTCCGTCAATTCCTGGGGCCTTTCCCATCTTGATCTTCTTCATTGTTTCAACTACATCTTCCCTACTGATCTCTTCCTCCCTCCTCTCACCTCTTCTTCTACCAGCCATTCCCCAGCCAATTATTCTCGCACTGCTCCCACTCTCTACGTTCAACAGATCCTCAAAGTGCTCCTTCCATCTCCTCAGTTTCTCTCTCTTCTCCACCAACAATCTATTATTCCCATCTTTCACTCCCCTACTGTTTCCCCGTTCACACTGTCTTCCTTTCTTTACCTCCTTCCCAAACACTTTTTTACTCTCCCTGCATTTTACACTCAGATTCCTCCCAAACTCTTCATCCACTCTCTTCTTACTCTCCTTCACCAATCTTTTCACCTCTTTTCTCCTGCTCACATATGCCTCCTTCTCTCTCTCTCTCTCATCTTCTCCCCAACCTATACTCGCTAGCCATTCACTATATGCCTTTTTCTTTTGTTCCGCAGCTCGTTTCACCTCATCATTCCACCATGCTGTCCCTTGCACACCCCTGCATCTCCTCCTCACTCCACAGACCACCTCGCACGCTGTGCCTATCTCTTCCGTGAATATCTTCAATACTTCTTCCACCCCTTCCATCTGCTTAACTCATACCTTCCCAATCTTTCTTCCACTATACTCTGATACTCTGCCATTTTCTCACTCTCTTGCAACTTCTCCACTCTTCTTCCCTTTCGTCTCTTCACCCATTTTCTTTGCAGCCTTACCTTGGCCATCACTAAGTGATAATCCGAGATTCCATTCCCCCACCCTCTTCACATTCTTGCATCCAACACTTGTCTTCTCATTCGCTCATCCACACACACGTAATCCATCACTGCCTTCCGTTCAACAAGTTCACCATCCATCTCATGACTCTTCATGTATACCTGTGGATCATCTTATGCCGGAAGAAGGTGTTGGCTATTGCCAACCCCTTACCAGCACAGACGTCCACCAAGGCGCTACCATTCCCATCCACTTCAGCTGGCACATCCCACTGACCAACCACTCCATCCACTCGTACATTCCCATCTTTTCTATTCATGTCTCCAATCAAAGACACTCTCTCGCTCCTCTCAAACGTATCCATACAAGCTTGTACACTCGCTCAAAACTCATCTTTCACTCTTGCTACGTGGTCCTCTGTTGGTGCATACACACATACTATCGCCCAAGCTTGTATACCTACTTTCATCCTCGCCCGTACAATCCTTGTGCCCACTGTTTCATACTCTCTTACATTCTCCTTCCACTTCTTGCTTATCATCAGACATACTCCCTCTCTTGCTCTCCCATTCTCATTAACTCCCTCACATATTCCTAAACCGTCCTCCCATTCTCTCACCCTTTCGCCTTTTCCATTTAGTTTCAGTCAATCGACATACATCCACTCTTGCATCCTCAAGCACCTGAATAATCTCTCTCTCTTTCACTTCATCATTCACTCCCCTCACATTCCACGTTCCCGTCCTTAGAATGTCCTTTGTCCTTTCCTTGGTCATCAACGTATGGTCCGGCCTGATCCGAGGAGCTTTGTTTGCTTGTTTAGTCAGTTCTTTTTACAGGGTGGGGCACTAACCCACCACTAACCCTTTTTGTCGCCTCATACGACAAGCAGGGATACTGGGGGAATATTCTTGAAACCCGCTACCCCCAGGGTAGTTCACGGAGTTAATAATTAACACCGAGTGAACCTGGGGCTGCTACTATCACTAATTCTTCTCCTCCTCCTTCTCGTCCCCCTCCTCCTCCTCCTCCTCCTCCTAATACTACTGCTGCTGCTGCTGCTGCTGCTGCCACTACTACTATTGCTGCAGCTGCTGCTGTCGCCACTACTACCATTACTACTACTACTGCTACTACTACTACAGCTGTGCTATTATTACAACTACTGCAGTTGGTGCTACTACCACCACTACTACTACTGCTACTACTGCAGTTGCTACTACTGCTACTATTACTACGACTACTATTACTATTACTTCAACTACTACTACTACAGTACTACTATTTCGACACTAGTAGTAGTATAGGAGGAGGAGGAGGAGGATGTAGGACTTGGCGTGGCTTGAAAATGAAGTCAAGAGTAAGATGAGTGGATATGGGATTCTTGAGAAACGCCGGAGAGAGAGAGTAGGATAACATTGTGAATCGTGAAGGATGTGGAGTAAGGAATTCTGCTGAAAACAGATTTGAAAAGAGTGTGCTTAATTGCCATGGTCATATTGAAAGAATGGATGGGAATAGGGTGTTGAAAAGGATATTGTGAATAAGACTGAAGATGGGAGGAGGCGTTGTAGGTTACGAAGAAAGTGGATAGATATGATTAGTGAGTGTGCCTTTAAAGACCTGGCAGGTGATGGAGCTGGTTGTACGAAACATGTGCTAAGTACATATTAAGGATCTGCAACCCACGTATTAAACTGATAGTCGTCGGTTAAATTTTATCAGACAGGTAACGTGAAGCACA
>JAGKTI010007399.1:0-37065 GCA_018397915.1 Birgus latro
ATAAAGAGAGAAAGGGAAAAGCGGAGTGACAGACGCTAAGTATGAATGAGCAGTCGAGAAAAAGGTGTCAGATAGTCAGGGGGTAGTTATAGCATGAACTAAGTGGCGGGGGTCACCACTCATTAAATGACCATGAGTGAGGCGTGTGCCACCCAATCACAGTCTCCCACTGATGACTGGGATGAGTGGAAATAGACCAAGGAAGAACAGAAAGTTTAATGAGATGAAGGGAGTCCCAGGAAGTTTGCCATAGGTCACAGAAGAGGTGAGTAAGAATAAGAAAACAATCAAGAGCAGGAAGAGGTCCAGCAGAAGGTGTGAGAGACCGAGCAGCAGAGCAAGCCAGAGAGTCTGCACGTTCATTACCAATGATTCCAACATGAGCAGGGACCCAGCAAAATTGAATCGACATCTTGTGCACAGAAGAAAAGAAGAGCCACTCTTGAATTTGGGTGACAAGGGGATGGGAAGAAGAAAAGGCACATAAAGAAGAAAGCGCACTGTGAGAATCGGAAAAGATAACAAACGAGGAGGAAGAGGAACAAAACAGAAACTTTAAAGCAAAAAGAATAGCATAAAGTTCCACTATGAAAACACCCGCACCAGAAGAACGGGAACTGGAAAAAGAAGACGCAGTGGAGACAACAGCAAAACCAACACCACAAAGGGATTTGGAACCATCGGTAAAGATAGGAGTAGCATAAGAATGAGAAGACATGTGTTCTAGAAAAAGGGAGCAGAGAGCGACAGGAGAAAGAAGAGAGCAAGAACATGGAAGAAAAGAAAAACAGACCACTGGAGGAGGTAAAAGCCAAGGAAATGGACAAATGAGTGGAAAGGTGAAACCAATAGACTGAAGAAGAGTACGGACACGGAGGGAGAAAGAAAGGAGGAGATGAGAAGCAGACTGAAAAGAATGGCAGACAGAGGAAGGAGGGTGGAGCAATTTATTTAATGGAAACTGAAGCAAACATGGATAAGACTTAAATGTAAGAAAAGAATGATGAGAGGAGGGGGGGGGGACACCCAATTCAATGCAAAGGCTTGTGACCGGGTTTGACCGAAAGGCACCTATGGCTAAACAACGACCAGCATGATGGAGTCAAGTTTTGAAAGAGTATGGGCAGAGGTAAAGGAATAGACTTGACACCCATAACCGAGTTTAGAAAGAATATGGACAGAGTGGAGACGAAAAAGCATGGTGCAATCAGCGGCGCCCCACGAAAAATGAGAAAGAGCTTGTAGTAAGTGAAGACAAGGAAGAGTGAAGAGCAAAGGAAAGAAACATGCGCATTCCAGTTTAACCGAGAGTCAAAGACAAGACCAAGAAAGGTTGCAGAAGATTGACAGGGAAGAGAGGCGTCACACAGGTAAAGAGGTGGTTGAGGCATAGTACTGGAATGGGTAAATGACACTGCATAAGACTAGGAGGGAGAGAAATGAAAACCACGAGTGGTGGCCCAAGTGGAGGCTGCAGTAATGGCAGACTGAATAAGAGATTGGAGACGAGGGAAATCCGAATCCACAGCGTAAGTAGCAAAATCATCAACATATACAGAGGCAGAAACAGTGGGAGGCTGGGAAGAGACAATACCATTAATAGCAATTAGAAAAAGGGTAGTACTGAGGACACAGCCCTGGGTGATGCCCTTCATGCTAGGGGAAGGCACGAAAGAGATGGACACCACGATGGACATGGATAGTGAGGAGGGAAAGGAAATTTTGAAGAAAAACACCAATGTTACCACAAAGACCAAGGGGAAAAATACAGCACAAAATATGTTGCCATGTTGTATCGTAAACCTTTCCCAAATCAAAAAATATAGCAATGACAGACCGGCGAAGGGAAAAGGCAGAACGGATAAAAAAAACTCCAGACAAAGGAGAGGATCTAAAGTGTTACGAGCTTTGCAATATCGGAACTGTAAGGGGAAAGAATACAACGGGATTCAAGGTGCCACATATGGCGACAACTGATCATACGAGTACATTCAAGCAGTTTACATAAACAACTGGTCAGAGCTATGGGACAGCAGACATGAGGAAGACAACCTGTTTTACCAGGCTTAAGAAATGGTAGGATGACCGCCACACGCCAAGAAGGAGGAAAGAAACCCTCGAACCAAATCCTGTTGTAAAGGGCCAAAAGAAGAGACATGGCACTGAGAGAGAGAGATGTTTCAACACACTATAATGAATACCACTGAGACCCTTGCTGGAATCTTTACACTACTGAAGTGTGGACAACTCACGGAGAGTGAAAAATACTGAAAAAATACAGTTTGCTTTATTTCTTTATATATTTATTTCATGATTTCTTGTGGAACCCCTGATGATAGTCTGTGGATCCCTGGCTGAGAATCACTGGATTAGGGTTTCACAAAAAACGTTTTCTGGATCCAGAAACTTTAATACAATCCGGATTGGTCCCAAATGTTAATCGTTTGTTCCCTGGAACATAGGTATCTACCCACCAAATTTGGTCCAAATCTCTATTTTGAGGTTGCTGAGTAATCCTGCTAACAGACAAACAAACAAACAGAGGTGAAAACACACTCTCCTTGTTGGAGAGAATTACTAGACTGCCAAACTGGTAGTATATTACAGTATACTAAATGAAACTATGAATCCGTACTCCTAATCCTTTATCTTAAAAAGTAGTACAAAAAGTGAGGATATAAAAGGGTACACATGCTCACAGAGTATTAATAATCTAAGCTAAATCTATGAATACATTCACTAACTAATCTTTTATATTTTCCATAGGGAAGGGAGCTACCACAATAACACATACCCATCACTAAATGAGACCTTGTATGGGATGAGCAGTAATCTAGTGGTGATACAGGCAATGGTAGACTTGGTTCCAAGTGAAACTGCACCTTAAGAAAGAACATAAAGATTTACTAAAAAGTACTTTAATTTGAGCAAAACACAGCAAGACTGACTATACTGTACATTGCACAGATGCTAGTTAACACAGCCAAATTACCAACACTTTGGTGATGACTAAGGTGAAGAAGAGGGGAATTCGGTTTGCAGTTTAACATCTGCCAATGAAACTGCTTCCGAGCAGTAAATTTCTTTTCAGTAAGATCATCATAGCTCAATATCCAACATTATATAAAGTTTGATTCACTGGACATGTTTTGCTACCCATTCTTTCCTCCTGTAGCCACTCTATTTTCATTCTCTAAACTTTGATTTCTTCAATAACAGTCACTGCACAAAGACAATGTACCCTCCAACAATGCAACTGCTCCTTCACACACCTGAACATTAAAACAATTAAGATGGATCTCTTTGTAGTTCACTTTACTCTTTTCTACTTCCACTCATGAATACACACTCAGACACAAACAATACTTAGTACAACTTAGCTGACATACAGCACATTTTATGCTGTCCACTTTTTCTTCCCTAGCATTATGATAATAAACTGGTTCGGTGATATCCTACCAAACCAATATATAAATTTTGCGGATTTTGCTTCTACCACTACACCAGTAAGTTCTTTACTTTATTAACCCCTTCACTTCAAGAAGGTTGATCATCATCATCATCATCATCTTCCAGACCTCCTTTCCCACCCTAGGGCAGGGTGAGGTGTAGCAATGTCTAGACAGCCCAAATTTGCCCAATCCAATGGGCCACGCTTCCATTCATTCATCATTCAAGCCCCCGGAATCCTGGCTCTATCTGATACGCCAAACATTCACTACGTTGTGTAGCTTCACATAAACGTATTATTATTATTATCACTGTTGCCATGAGATTATTTCATTTAGCTCAGGTCAGATGTCTTTCAGTGAAGAGGGAAATGAAAGCTATAGCATATCAATCTCCTCCACTTCAAAATAATTAATAAGACTGGCTTGAAGGGGTTAAAAGGCAATAAACTTCAGCATAAAAGTAAAATCTGGTACAAAGTGACTCCTTAGTTATTGCACATAAATGGTACTGACCATCATGCATGATAACAGAACTGTGCGATAACGGAAGCACAGAACCTATCTGATTTACCTGAAATGATACTAGGCATCCCAAGTGCAAGCTCGATTTTCCCCTGTACGACAATTTAGAGCCACTAAATACATACATACCGTTATGGTAACTATCAGAAACACATACAGACATGGTCAGGTTAATAGTAAGTGATGGAAAAGGAACAGCAAGTAAGAAACATAAACAACAGAGACCTGAGGTAAGGTGTTCTGAGGAAAGAGGGTGGAGAGAGAGTGATCTCCACCACCTGGGATTAACTTTTCAAGTAAGGCCTCATCTTTCAATCCCTCAAAGCCATCAGAAACAACAGACACTGACCCATCATTGTGGATGATGATAATGTTTTTGAGCTGAAATGCGCACAGTAACAGCAGTGGTGCAGATTTTCATCTCACAGTGATAACGAAAACCGCTATAATCAAGTACACTGTACGCAATAACCAAGGGATCACTGTACAGTATTCTGAATCATATCTTAATTAGTTACTGCTCTTCTTTGTAATGAATTATTCTCCTATTACACTTTAAACAAACTGACACATCCTGCAATCAACATTAGGGTATCATCACACAATATACCCTCCCGTGAACCATCAGCACTTAGTATTTAAATTAACTTTCCTAATGTTAAGACAATTAAATGTTTAAAAGAACAATGCCTTTTTTTTTTTTTCATTCATTCATTCATCATCCAATCCTACGTTGCCCCATGAGGAACGTAGGAGCCCGGGGCTAGGCAAGATGGTCCTGACATTTAAGATGAGATTGACCATCCTTACTCATCCTTGAGTGGAACTACATGTGCAATGCCCCAACCACCCTTTGGATATAAACCTTCACTGTCTATGTAATATTTTACAATAACACACACCCAAGTACAGTTAAGTAAATTTGAGGTATTTAAAGATAACAGGTAGATTTTAAAAAATACAGGCATACTGATTTTAGTTACCAGTACATAATTTGTGAATGCTAAGATACAGTGCAATTCAAATACAGTACAGTATACTTAAACATGGAGTGTATACCTGGTAACTTGGGTAATAGAGCAGCACCTGGCAAGTCTAATAAATGCTTTGTAGTAAACTAACTGGGGCTCAGAATCACTCAACAAACAATTCTCATCTTAAACTTTAAGGCTATTGTTCATTTATGTTCAGATCAACAGTCTGACATACCACTTTAATAACCATGCATACAACTCTGAACATGGCTCCATCCAAAGCAGAACCCTAGCATGAATAACAGCACTCTCTACATATTTAACTTTTTCATAAAAATTAAAACAACAATACAATAAACCCTCTATATAATGAAACCAATGGATGGAACAGTAGGTCATAAAGTATGTAAAATCTGATGTTTGTTCACTTAAATTATGAACCCAAGTTATTAAACACCTACACTAGTTTGTCAGATGTACTACAGAACCCAAGTGTTCACATATTGTGTTTAGATTATATATGGGTTCCATATGGTACTGTACAACTCGATATTATATACATTAAAGGTACTACTGCCATCAATAATTCTGTTTCTTCATGCCCTTCTGTATGCACTTACCATTAAATAGGTAAAATAAACCTAAAAGGTAGGCTAACTAAATTCAACTGTTTAACTAAACAAATAGCTGGTAGTAACTACAGTACCCTCTTGCTAAAATGGACTGTAGTAATTGGGAGAAAGGCAGGTCCATTAAAGCCAATACAGTAGTCTGTTATAACCATGGAACCTCCCCCTAAGGTGGGATTACAAGCATATGCATATGCTTGAAAATAAATGAGTTCAATAGCTTCTAGTACTAAAAATGTAAACTGTACCCATTTTACACTAATTTGGCCCATAACTTTGCCCTTTTGCAGCTTATTTCACATCCTTGTCATAGCACTTCTTCATGACTTGTACAGTATTACTACAGTCTCTTATTACAACTCAGCAATCATGATAGGAAGACATCAATTTCAGGCCAGGCTGGAGTGAAAAGGGTATGATACACATGTACTGCCTTCCTTGCATTAAAAAAAATAAATAAATAAATAAATAAATAAAAAAAAAAAAAAAAAAATTATGGGACACTGTTTGCTATAGCCAACCAAAGTTCGGTGGGTTTCACCGCATCCGTTAAATCCAGTATCCGTTATACCAGGGTCCATTATAATGAGACTTTACTGTACTGTATATGCAACTTTACCCAAACTAATGTTACAAGTTGCTGAATGGTTGAGAGAGGAACAAAAGTTTTGGAGGCAATGGTATGTACTACATTACAAATTACTGAAAAATTTAAATCAATAATAAATTATAGTATTGTAACACAGTAAAATGAACTTGGTCAATGATAATGCAGTGGCTGAAGTATTTTAACAATGCTGAACAGGGCTAGACTGAACTCATCAGTTGGCTGGTTGACCACATTCCCCATACACTCCAAACCCTTTTATGTATTCAAGAGTGTTGTGCTGGCTAGAAGAGTATGTTAAATCCAATATTCAATAAATGAAGGTTCATTATGAAGAGGGTTTATTGTATGTGGAATAGCTACTGGTAATGCATGTTAGGAAATTTAATGTACACTTAACTGCTCTGCCTACTATTGTGACTAGCACCCCTCATCCTCACCTTGACAGACCACATTCACATCTGCCCATAATGACTAGTTCACTCTAAAATATACTTATCACCTATCAACCCTACTAATAAAATACCACAGCTTAGCATGTATGCCCAATGTCTATTTAAAAAGTATGAAACCATACTATTAAATAAATAAATAAATAAATAAAAAATAAATATTAATAATACATTATTATCTGCTGTTCAGTCAATATTCTTTGCATAAGAGTAATCAACATAAACAACTCGTAAATACTTTCAAAAATGGTTATAAACTGATATTGAATAACAAAGTAAAACTGCAATTAAAGCTATTACCTGTGCATGTATTCAGATCATGTATTACAATCCTGAGTCAATCTGCACTTTATACAAAATTTCCTGATGTTTTCATACAATCAATGACATATAAAGCAAGACAACTGCTACTATTCTAATAAAGCAACAAAAATTGTTATCTTATACATCTTGCCTCTACATACATGAAGTATTTATATGTATCTATCAGTCATATACAGGGATCTACAACTTGTAAAAACTGAAAGCCAGATGACATCACATACCAATAAAATCATGTTTTGGTAAGTATTACAATTATCATCTCTTGGGAAGAATAACACGAAAAATTACAGTACTGTACAATGAAAGCATTCGCATATGAAAATAAATAATGATACAGTACTTATACACTTTACCTATACTGTATTTCAATAAGGTAAGGTCATCCAATACCGCACACAAATTAATATGAAACTGCTATTGACAAAAATCTATTTCATCATTTAAATTAAACTGCGAGACACTGAAAAATACACCACTGTGCACACTGGAGAGAATGGTTACAGTGAGAGCAACATGAACAATGAGTTACAGTCCACAACTATACAACATGTGAAGATAAAAGTGTATGTTGCTGTATGCACCACTGAACCATTAAACAGTACAGGACACTTCAGGAACACACACCTACAAAGGGCCCCCTTGATGCTCCAATGGGTATATATATCCCATTCAGCCATGGACATCTTTTTTATAATATTCATCCTATCTCCAGACAATTTCAAACTGGAAGGGTTGGATAACCTTAATAATCCCTTTCAGTATGAGAGGCCTTTGGTAAGTTGAATTCAAGCAACTGGTAGTACCAGGAATAACCAACAAATGTCACTAAATTTAAAAGACTATAACAGTACTGTACTATACAGTATATAGTACTGACAATGGCTGGTATTGACAATGTCTGCTGTCTACATGGTCTGTATTAGACCTTCATTCCACACATTTGGCAGTGTTGTTTGCAATGCTGGAGACTAAATACACAAGTACTGTAATGTAAGATGTTTATGCACCAGGACAGATGCCTCGCTGGGTCATCTGGACTTACACAAGTTGAGAGCACCTTCAATGATATATTTAGCTATGTCCTATAGTTTCTTAAAAGCATGAGTGGATTCTGTTGTTTAATTAGGGTGAACATTTTCACTTTATGATCTTTCAAGATATTAAATGATACAGTATTTGTACTTCACGATTAACTAAATATTGTAAATGATTGGTCAATAGCTACCTCATTAAAAAATGTTCTTATGAATAATATTCCATTATAGTCTGATGTCCAATCTCAGTAGGAACTGAATCATCTCAGTAGATTGCCCTTTGTATCACATTTAGCAGTGCTAACCTTCAAAAACACACTCAAGTAGGCAAGATTGATGATATACATAATGAAGTAAGCACACCAATGACTATTACAGAGTAATGGAAAATGCCTCTTCCAGAACCAAGAAGCTGCTCAGCTCATCTTCATTTTACAGTGCATGAGAGCTGTCACAAAATTAATCGGAATATTTACAATAAATGTGTGCAGACAATGTAAAGAGGAAAACACACCATTGCTCCCTACGTTTCAGTAAGATCAGATGGTCATAAAAAATGCAATGCTCTATACAGCAAAATTTCTAATGACAACTGCAATTAGTTGCTACCTTTAATGGGGAAAAAAATCTATTTTCTCACTTCAGTGACTCTACAAATGCACTTAACTTGCCTGGAAATGTTAACAGTACATTAATACCCGAAGTTTATTAAAACATTTTATGACATACTGTACCTTTTATCTGTAATATGAGTTTAGTGTTATATATCCAGTCACTAAATTACAATACTTCACACTGGTCAAAGACTTGGAAGATAAAAGTGATAACAGATACAGTATTTCATTCCTTGATTATCCAGTTCTGTCTTGAAAGTTAACTGGTGTTGGAAGACAAGGTTCACTCCATCACTGAAGTTGATGTTAAATTTGGCTGTCTTCATTATTTGAAACAATGAGCATAAATCAGTAAACTATGGTTTGGCAATACAAAAACAACATCCTAAGTCTTTACCCATTGGAAGTTATCAAAACAGCCTTTACAGTACAATTTAAATAATCCTTGAATAGGATCCACTAGAAGACTCCAGCCAAAATGCTCACAATAATTCACAATTAGGGGGAAGAAAACAATACAAGAGTATGAGATGGAAGCTGCATGTATATATGGTACACTGGTTCATTTTAATAAGGTAAGAGCTCATAACTACCAGTACCATGCTCAGTGAAAGGTAAGACTATGTAAATGAAACTATAAACACAGTGCAGCACTGTTGATTATACAGTGGGCTCGCATAGTACGCACGTGGATCAGTCCACGACCTTGCGCACTGTGATTTTGCATACTGTGAATACATAATCTTATGGGAAAAATAACATATGACCGGGATCCCTTCAAACCTTGATATTTTTTTAACCTCAGAGACATAATATAATAAAGGGAACATTTTTAAGACATATACTACAAATATAGCTAAAATAACAAAAATATGGTCAGTCATCTTAAAAATGGTAGAGGACAGGCCTGATGAACTTAAATAGCAGGGGTTCTGAGGCGCTGCAACACACAGAGTGCCTCAGCCACCACACCACCTACCGCACCAACACTTTCCTTCTCATAACTAGACTTCTCTTGAGCACCTTCCCCACAAGCCAAAACTCAGTCACCTCAGCTAAAAAACCCTCGAAGTCCAATGTTGACACAACTGACACTGCATCCTCTTCATCTACAGGAACTGGATCAGAAAATGTAGCTGGTTCCTCACTTTCATTTTCTTGAGGCCGCTGTGTGAAACTTGTTATGAGCGTCTGCTTCCTCCTGTTAACATCTTGCCTGTGCCTGTCTGTGTAGATGCGGAAGGCTTTGTCGATATTAATGAGAACCTCCTCTGTTCTTTGCTGACAGATTTCCTGTTACTTCAGTCCTTCTTTGAGCTTATCCACTGCCGAAAGGATCTTGCTTATACTTGACATGGGCAGTTCTATGCCACACTCCATCACACTAGGCTTCTCTGCTTGGCTCTACCTGGTCTCAGGCTCAGCACCAGCCTCGTATACACGATGCGACACTTCCTGGTGAGGCTGTTCCTCAGTAGCAGTGTGCTCCTCTCATATGTCCGTCACTGTTACGTCCTCAAAACCTGGTACAGCTTATGAATCTACGTCACAACTGACATCACATAGTTTGGGAAAATAGCAGTTTTGGGCCACTTCTTGCCTCTGCCTCAGGTATTGTGGGCTAAACTTCAGCATTCAAAGTTTTATGGTTATGATTTTGGTCACTCATGTACAATGCGAACTGTGCACTGTGATCATGAGTATTGTACGGGCCCACTGTACATTAAAAAGAAAGAGAGAGAGAGAGAGAGAGAACAAGGAACTTTAATTTTAACACTTATAGGAAATGAAGCACTGTCAACTTCATCAAAACATCTCAGCAAGCTGCTGCTGGGGACATGGTTTTTCACTATGACAGGGAATGCTGCAGTATCAAATTATGATCAATAAGTATTGTAAAATCATTATTTCTATGTAAAGTTTACGTTAATCTGGTCAAAGCATCTCAGCACGCTGTTGCTGAGGACATAGTTTTTCAATTGTGACGGAATGATGCAGTTTCAAATTACAGTCAATAATTGTTAATGTACAATTATTACTTCTACTTATCGTCATGTTGTGGAGTAAAATTTGTTCTACATTTCGTATTTAATGAACAACAGTTAATGTATTTTGAATGAGTAATACAGCAGGAAAGGAAGGACAGCAAAAAAATCAAAAAAAGTATGATTTTATATAATGTATCTATCTATCTATCTATCTATCTATCTATCTATCTATATATATATATACTGGTGAGTTTGAAGACCTCCTGCATCTCTCGTATCTTCACTCCCTCCCCTTCATCCAACAAGGACTATACTGTACTGGCCTAGTTATGTATGCAAGCATATGAGAATAATGATGGAAAAGATACATGTATGAAACATTTTTCCAGGATATTTTTGACAAGACTGAATTTTGCAGTTCATATGTGGAAAAGTGTAAGAAAAACCACAAGTGATGGGAAAGTCTTAACAGCATATGATAAACCTTAGTGATAAATGTAAAAATTATATCTCAATGTTGACAATAATCATAACACATCAGTCATTATGACAGGTTTTTAAATTGCTGGTAAGAAATACTGATACAAAGTATAAACCTACTGTGCAAATACTGACACTTATTTGATGTCAAACTGAAGAAATGCAATAAAAAAAGTGTGGTATTAGCTCGCTAATACTTAACTGAAAACTTCCATTTGACACTACAGAGAAGACTTACATTTGACATTAAAAGGCTGTTCCTATTTCTAATGATACAATGCTAAATGACTGCAGCTAACACTGTGTAACTATTCTATGCTATGGAAGAGCCCACTGCTTTACATACACTGAGATGCATGGCACTACTGTATCATATCGTATCATTTATAAAGGCTCCAACATACTTGTATATGTTGGCCTTGGTCACTACTCACTGCAATACAGTGCATGCATTATAGAAATTGACTGAGTACAGTACAGTGTCTCTAGACATTAAAAAAAAAAAAAAGCATGGTTTTAAGTAGTATTATCTAAACAATGAAACATAATTATAACCAACTTTTAATGCTGCTTAATTCCAGCAGTTGTCAGACACTTGCCCAAATGCAGCCTGTCACTGATACAGAAAGCTTATTAATCTTAACTAAATCTTAAGACATTAGCTGCCACCTGCATTTTTTCAATAACATTACAGTACCTTTATTAAGACGGCCCATTACTGACCCCTTCAATACAATGAAATGTTTTCTTCTTTTATTTTTCCAGCGCTCAGACCATTTTATTCAACTTAGAAATTATTTCTTGTATAGAAGGATTAATGAAGGCTCTATGACCTCAAAATCTAGCTATCACCTCAAAATCTAAAAGTCTATCATAAAGTTAATAAGAAGTCTTGATACATCAAGGATAGAATGAAAAATACATCATCAGACTGAAGGAGTTAAATTCTTGCTATGCAGCACTGAGGCAACAGTTCTGAGCTAAAGGGGAACAAATCTGGGAACAATAGCACCGTAACATCAACAAATTACAGTGTCATCACTTAAATTATATAAAAACACTACAGCCAGATTTCTGCTTACATATATCTGGGGGCTCAGAAAATTGTTCAAAGTGAAAATTATGAATGCTTAACTTTAATAACTTACAGGGAAAAATCAAGTGGAATCACAGGCCAAAGGACCTTTCTCTTAAGGTTTAGTCATATGGAGAGAGAGGAGAATGTGAGAGAGACTGAACAGAAGAATACAGTATATGCAAGTGAAGTGGAGGGGGTGGCTGTGGATGAGGTAAAGGGTAGAGATGAAGAGGTATATCAACGAAGGTGACGTGCAGTGGAGAAAGGGCAGCCTGATGGTAGACAAGGTGACATGGAGGCTATTAGTTTGTAGCCACCCCCACTTGGATTAATAAGATGTCTGGTTATTCATAGCTACAGACATAGACGGAATGGCAGGTTTTTCAACTTCTATCCACCCCAAATTTGCATCATACAAACATTCTCTCACAATGAAGAAAAACTTCATTTAACATAAAATAATTTAATATCACTCCTTGATTCCTTTACTCCAGGAAGGCAAGATAGTTGGAAGGCTTAGAGGCAGGCAGGGGATTAAACAAGGGGCAATGGGTCTCCCACAATGTGCTGCATACTGGCTGAATGGAGTGTCCCCTCTAGACCTGAGAGCATGTTAATGTATATAAGAGGTATTTCTTGGGGGAGTGGGGGATTTCTTTCTCAACTGCATTACTGTAAATCTGTGCCTGCCAAACCTGTGTAACCAAAGATCTGACTGTACTGTACTCATAAATAAAAGTGCTTTACATTACACATTCCTGTACTGGCAAGAGTACAATGAGTGAAGTAGATGAAGGTATTTTTCCCTTGATATTTTATAAACTCTTATGGACAATTACTGAAAATAAAAGATATGGTTCAACTTACTATGAATACAATAGCATGATATCAAGAGTCAGGCTTATGAGCACATTTTTTTTTTCTTGGTTGATGAAATTGGGAACAATGAAGCTTCTCATGATTAGAAATACCTTAGTGTTGTATTCTAGCCCTTCTGACAGGCATGCCAAAGCCTAGAAAGTTAAAGAACTTAATGCAGTAACTATTAATCCCAGCAATTTTATTAAGCTGGGTGAGTCACAGGAGACCAAGTGTTCATACTTTCATTAACCTCCTCATGGTCAGGACACCTCCAGTGATATCTTTCAAAAAACATATACTGTAGTCTGATTCTACCCTTTGTCTAGGATGTACCTTTCAGAAGGCATTTCCAGAAGACTATGGCAAGCCATTCAGAATCTCACCTAATTTCTCACATTTTCCACACTTCCTTACGGCACAAAGTGTGTTTATGCTTGATGAATGACCATACAAACGGTGAAGAAACACCTCTATTTGGTGCAGTGATCCATGTTGGCTACTCTCCACTGTCATGGGTGCTAAGAATATGCTGTCATCCAAAAACATGGTGTCTTCAGCTCTTCACTATACAGGAATAAGAATGCCTAAAGCCTTCCAGTTTGCTTCATTTGCAAGAACGCTGACTGACTTACTTGTGTGTATAGGTTTTTATTAATGCATGGCATTTGAAAAAAAATGTGCACACTGAAAAACGTCAATTTTTTTCTGAACCTTTCATACCACGGACAGCCCTTCTGACAGGCATGCCAAAGCCTAGAAAGTTAAAGAACTTAATGCAGTAACTATTAATGTCATTAACTTTAGTATAAACATGAAACAGATTCCAATATAACAGAAATAATGTTGTGCTCTGACACTGTTACTCGACAGCCTCCAGTTCATAACATATTCTAGTCATACAAAGCTCATTATGCCTACCAAGACCAAACTGAGGTAGAAAGGATGCTGAGTTAACAGACATCTAAGTATGTCACTTGTATGTTGGACTGGATTTTTTTCCCCCTTCACATATATGGCTCAGCCAACATTCTTGAATCTGAGTCACTTTATGCTAATAATCTGCTGATGCTGTCATATGCAAACATTCATTCATTCATCATCTAATCCAGTGTTGCCCCACGAGAAGTGTAGGAGCTCGGGGTGAGGCAAGCTGGTCCTGACATAAGATAGAAGTGACCACCTCACTTATCCCTAAGTGGCATTACATGAGCAATAAACCCCAACCATCCCTTGGATATAAACCTGCATCGGCTCAATTGGATTGGAGTGCCTTAATTGCTCACTTAACCAAAGTTCTTTAAATAAAGGTATCCCTACCTCATTATGAAGTTATTACTGGGTAACAGTGGCAAATTCTTTTTTATGAGATTGGCAACATTAGAAGTAAATGAAAATGACCATAAAGCTCTTAGTCGTTAGCTGCCAGTCACAATGCTGTTATGACCCTTGGTCCATCTGGGCATGGATCCATCGAACTGCAGGTTGAAGCTGCTCTTGTTGAGCAGCCTGCCAACCCCTTTTAGCGGGAAGGAAGGAAGGATGGAATAATAAAGAACGAGCACCAAGCCATAATATTGCTATATGACTATATGGCACTAAGGTAGAAGGAAGCGGGGGAAATAATTACAGTAAACGCCTGATTTTCCGGCGCTGCAGTACCCAGTACATGACATTATCTGGCGTAGTCAATGGCTGAATTGAAATGGTATCCGGCAATAAGCATAAAATCTTTGACATTTTCCGGCACGAAGGACTCGTTTTTTTTTTTCCTGGCTAAAAGCACATTATTATCCAGCATGAGACAGGTGTCATCAAACATCCAACCATGATCACAAAAAAAGAAAATAAAGAAATACACAAAAATAATGGGGTTAAACTGTACAGTACTGCTATATGAAGTGGTGGTTTTGAGGAAGTCAGGGTTGACGGTTGGTGGGCCTCATAGCTCACAGGGTGGGTAGGGAGGGGATATGCAGTGGGAGGAAGTAGAAGAGTTTTGGCTGGCTCGGCAGGGGAGGAAGAATTATGATGCAGATTTCTCATTGACTGGCAGCATGTAGGTGGATGTTCTTTCACTCATCATTGTATTCCTCCGCTGCTATAGTGCCAATAAACAAACAAGACTACATTGCACTCTAAGTCTCTTCCAAACATTATTATTGTTCAGAGGCATAAAGCTTTTGGCCTAATGGAGAGAGTTCTAGAAGGTATAATTAGAGAAAGAGTGAATACTGATGAGATGCAGTTTGGGTTTATGCCAGGCAAAGTGGCAACTGATGTCATATTCACTGTTCGACAGCATCAGGAAAAATATATAGGAAAGAAAAGGGAGCTGTACTTTCTTTTTGTTGATTTGGAGAAGGCCTTTGACAGAGTCCCTAAGAAGGTGGTGAAGTGGGCAATGAGAAAGCTTGAGATCGAGGATGGCTGGGTAGAGTGGTTATGATTATGTATGTGGCTGCTCGCACCCAGGTATGGATGAATGGAGATTTGAGTAATAAGTTTTCCGTGAATGTTGGTGTGCATCAGGGGTCAGTCTTGAGCCCAAGGTTGTTTATTGTGGTACCTGAAGCCCTCTCATGTGACTTCAGAAATGGACTCCCATGGGAGACGATGCATGCTGATGACTTGGTGATGACTGCAGAGAATGAAAGTGAGGTGGAGGAAAGATTTAGGAAGTGGAGAGATGGTATGGGGCACATGGGCTTAAGAGTAAATGCAGATAAAACAAAAGTGATGGTATCTAGGGTTGGTGGCAGTACTGCCAAAGAGGAGGGAGAGTGGCCATGTGCAATTTGCTACAAGCGCGTGGGAAGCAATTCCATCTTGTGCTGTGTTTATGATATGTGGGTGCATAAGAGATGTAGTGGTATCAGAGGTAGACTGAGAGATAATGCTAATTTTATGTGTCCGGTGTGTCAGGGACAGTATGTGGACTGTCAAACATGAAAGGACTGAACTTGCTGGTGAGTCTCTTGAGTGTGGAAGAGTTTTGTTATTTAGAAGACATATTATGTGCTGAAGGTGGAGCTGGAGACAGCTCTGTGGCTAAAGTGAAGAGTGGCTGGTAGAAGTTCAGGGAGCTGTTGCCTCTCCTGACACTGAGTGGGCTCTCCCTCCGTGTCGAGGGATCTTTGTATGTGACGTGTTAGGAGTGTAGTGCTATGTAGTAGTCAGACCCAGGAAGTAAAGAAAGAGGATTTTCAAAGGATCAAATGTACAGAAATAACAATGAACATGTGGATATGCAGTGCATCCCTGCGTGTAAGGCCTGGAGGGGGGGGGGGGAAACTAGGTTTACAATGGAAGTGTTGAGGGGTTGGATGGGACTGGAGTGTATTGGTGTTGTGATGAGGAGAAGTAGACTGAGGTGGTTTGGGCATGTGGAGAGTATGGGGGATGATAATTGGGTGCAAGAAAATAAGAAGTGTTAATGTTAGGGGTAGGGTCGCAAGAGGTAGACTGAAAATGATCTGGGATAAGGTATTTGAGTGTGACCTCAGGGATAAGGGTCTGAATAAGGATGCTGCTAGAGATCAAGTAGCATGGACAGCTGCCATTAGGTGACCAAGGCCAATGCATGCAAGCATGTTAGAGCCTTAAAAAATGAATGAACAAACAATCTCCTCTCTGGTAAGTACGGTCGTGATCAAAAGAAAGCATCCAGGCCTTGTTGATGCCGTGGCCGGGAAACCAAGAATGATCTAGTGTTCGGAGACAGTTTCAAATCCCCTCCCCTCCTCCTGCCTCCTTCCATTATCATCTACCACCTCACTCGTTTGCTTCGCTGTCTGAAGCATGCACGCATACATGTATGCAAACACACACACATGCACACACAAATACACACACACTGGAAACTCAAGATGTAAGGACGGCCCTGGGGCCTGACAAGATCTCTAATTAGATACTAAAGGAATGCAGAGAACAACTGGCGGATAAGATTCACAGTTTAACTGCAGGTTCTCTGGAAGAAGGAAAAGTTCCTCGGGAATGGATGTGGGCCATGTGGTACCAATTTACAAAGGAGCGAATAAGGATGAACCCCTGAATTATAGACCAGTGTCCCTGACTAGCATGTTTGCAAAATTGTGTGACAGAATCTTAAAAGACAGATGGATAAAATATCTGGAGGAGATGGAGATTCTGGCAGAAAGTCAGTTTGGATTCAGGAATGGAAGATTATGTGTCTCTAACTAGCTGAGCTTCTACTCAAGGGCAACTGGTATGCTACAACAGAGAGATACAATAGTTGGGTGGATTGTGTATACAGTACTTAGATCTGGAGAAAGCCTTTGACAAGGAGACCCATAAGCGACTAACGTAGAAATTGGGGCACATGGGAGGACTGAAGTGGAACCTCTTGGAACGGATAAAAGACTTCATTACAGAAAGACAGATGAGGACAGTATTTCAGGACAGGATGTCAGAGTGGCGGGAAATAACAAGTGGAGTCCCACAGGGCTAAGTGCTGGTGCCCATAATGTTCTTGATTTACGTAAACAATATGGTAGATGGAATGAACAGTTATGCAAGCCTGTTTGCATATGATGCAACAATCATGAAGAGAGTTGAAGTTGAAGAGGATTGCAAAATGCTGCAGGAAGATCTGGACAGGATTTATGACTGAAGCCAGATACAGGAAATGAAATTCAATGCTATAAAGTGCAAAATACTGGAAACGGGTAAAAGTACTAAGAGTCCATCACTGAATTACTCAATGGGAAAGGAACCAATCACAAAAGCAAGAGAAGAGAAGGACCTGGGAGTGCTGGTCCAGGATAATTTGTCACCCGAAAACACATTAACAAACCTGTCAGATATACATATTGTATAAGCTCTGGACAAACATTAGAGTGACACTTCAATACATGGATGAGGAAATGATGAAAAAATTGATAGTGGCTGTGATCCGCCCCAGGTTAGACTATACGGCAGTAGTGTGGTCTCCACATAAAAAGAAAGATATAAACAAGATTGCGAGAATACAAAGAACAGCAACCAAGATGGTCCCATGCCTTACAGATCTATTGTACAAGGGAAGACTAGAAAAGCTGGGTCTGCCTTCCTTAGAAGAAAGATGAGAGAGGGGCGACATGATTGCGGTGTTCAGGAGAATGATGGGAGTAGATAAAATTGACAGATAAGACCTGTTTTTATGGAATGGGAGAGCAACAAGACAACATGGAAAGAAACTGAAAGTTTCTTGAAAGATATCAAGAAATACAGTTTTCCATTGTAGACGCACTGACCTATGGAATAGTCTGGACAAACAGATCATCCAGAACAAAAAAAATAAATGAGTTTAAAGCAAAGTTTTACCGACTGAGACATGGAGACGGGACCCCATGAGCGTAGCTCATTTCCTATATATCACAACTTGATAAACACACACACATACACACACACGAAACATGGAACCGGGCAGACATGCGTTGTTATGCTCTGCTTAGTTGCATCCAATACCAAGATGTATCTAAAAATGACAGAAACTCAGTACTAAGCTAAATTATGGATGATTTAATATTGTACAGCAAGTAAAAGCAAAAAAGTGAAGTCCAAAGAAAGTATATCAATCAGAGCCTTATGGCATTTGCGGTGTGAACAGACAGACAGGTGCAGGATGAATCACAACAGACAGGCGGAGGGCAAAATCCACCACTGACATCAATCAAGGTTCAAATGAAATGGAGGAATAGAGGGCAGGAAGGCCAGGAGGAAGTAGTTCAGACAAGAATGGTGTTAAGGTTACATGAGGATGGAAACAAGCAGAATATAAGAAGCAGACTATAAGAGAGAAGTGAAGGAGCCACTGAGAAGATATGGATTGGAGCAGATTGAGGATGTGGAAGGTGTGTGCAAGATATTCACAGAAGAAATCTGTGCAGCATGTGAGGTGGTGTGTCGGATGAAGTGAAGACGAAAGGGGGTGCAAGGAAGAGCATGGTGGAATGAAGAAGTGAGACAGGCTGTGGAACAAAAGAAGAAAGCATATAGTGAGTGGATGAGAAACAGGGGTGTGGAAGAAGTTGAGAGACAGAAGACAGAGTTATATGTAGGGAGATAGAGAGAGGTGAAAAGATTAATATGAGAGAGTAAGAAGAGAGTGGATGAGAAATTCGGGAGGAATTTGAGTGTAAAGTGGAGGGAATGTAAGAAAATGTCTTGGAACAAGGTAAAGAGAGTTAGACAAGGTGTCAAAGAAGTTAGTCGAGGAGTGAAAGATAAAAATGGTAGATTACTCATGGAGAAAGGAGAAAAAGTGAGCCGATGGAGAGGACTCTTTAAGGAATTGTTGAAAATAGAGAATGAAAGTAATGTGAGTGTAAGTGGCTGGGGAATGGCTGGGAGACGGAGGGATGTGAGTGAAGAGGAAGAAATCAGTAGGATGGAAATTGTGGAAGCAATGAAGAAAGTTAAAATGGGGAAAGCCCCAGGAATTAATAGAGTGTGTGGTGAAATGCTGAAGTAGCAGAATGGATGTGGAGGATGTGCAGATTGGCCTGGGAGGAAGGTAGAGTCCTGGAGGATTGGAAGTCAGGTATAATAATTTCCCTGTATAAAGGAAAATGGGAAAAAGAAGTGCGTGGTAATCATAGGGGCATTTGTCTTCTTAGCGTGAAAGGAAAAGTACATGATAGGATACTTTTTGCCTGAGTATGGGAAATAACAGAGGAATTAGTTGGAGAAGAATGGGGAGGTTTTAAGATGGGAAGAGACTGTGCATATCAGATATTCATTCTTAGGTCTTTAATGGAAAAGTTTCTAGAGAAGGGAAAGAAGTTGTATGTGGCCTTCATGGATTTGGAGAAAGCATATGACAGGGTGGATACACAAGGATTGTGGAAAGTATTAAGAATATATGGAGTATATGGGAAGCAGCTGAATGCCATGAAGAGTATGTATGAGGGTGCTAAGGCTGCAGTTCAAGTGGATAGTGAACTGAATGAATTTTTCTATTTGAAGGCTGGACTGAAAAAGGGATGTGTCATGTATCCATGGTTGTTCAATCTGTATATGAATGGGGTTATAAAAGAGATACAAGGTAGGGCAGTGGATGGTGGAGTGGCCCTAATGAGAGTGGGCTGTGTTTGGAAACTCTCTGTACTGTTGTTTGCAGATGATACAGTGTTGTTAAGTGAAGACAATGGGGAGCTTCAAGATTTGGTGGATGAGTTTGAGGGAGTTTATAAGAAACGGAATCTAAAGGTGAATGTAGGGATGAGTAAAATTATGGTCTTCAAGAGAAATGGAGTTAGTGGACATACAGTGAGACTGAATGAGGAGGAAATGGAAAATGTGAGTGCATTTAAGTACTTGGGTAATGTGATGAGTAAGGATGGAAGTTTAGAGGGTGAAGAGCTTGAAAGGGTACAACAAGGAAGAAAGGTTGCTGGTTCCTTGAAAGAAGTGAAAAGAAACAGGGAAGTGAGCATGAAAATGAAAAAGATGTTGCATGACAGTATTGTGATACCAACTCTAACGTATGGAAATGAAGCTTGGACTTTGTTGGAGGGACACAAGTCAAGAGTGAAAGCAGTGGAAATGAGTTATTTGAGAGGAGCATGTGGTGTCAAATGGAGAGACAGACTGACAAATGAGGAAGTGCAGGAGCATTGTAGTGTGGATGTGGATGTGATAGGAAGCATCAGGAGAAACACACAGGTGGTTTGGCCATGTGGAGAGGATGGAGAGCGAGAGACTGACGAGGAGTGTATGTGAGTGAGGTGAAGAGGGGGAGAGGGAGGGGGAGGCCAAGGATGAGATGGAAGGATAGAGTGGAAAGGTATATGAGAGAGGGGTGTGTGAGATGGGAGCAGGGCAGTGAAATGGCAGGGGAAAGGGTGACATGGAGGTGATTTGTTTGTGGCCACCCCTTACAGGACTAAGGCTTCTGGCAATAAACAAATATATAAACATAATGCAGATGCTAAACAGTAAGTAGAAAGTATATTTCTGTTAGATGGCATACTTTCAAGAAGTGCACCTAGGTAAGAGGACAGAAAACAGTAAAAAACAATATGATAACTACACAGACCTAGTGGAATTGGATACATTTAATAAATTAGCAGAGAAAGTGAATGAAGTGAATGAAACTTTCAAATTGGCATTGGATAAAATAATGAAGGAATTGTTCTAACAAAAGGAGAAAAATGAGGAATTGGTAAAGGAACTAAACAGAAATGATGCAACAACAGGTGAGCTACAAGATGAGGCAGACATTCTGAAGAAGAAAATCAACAAAATGGGAAATACAGTACAGTAATCATCCATGACAGACTTTTGAAGGAGTACAATAATGATAAAGACATAATCAGACAAGCAGGTAATCTGACAGAAAAAAGCAGGGACACTGATGAGAAGATAACTCAGGAAAATGAAATGATGAAAAAGTTACACAGAGGAGGTACAAAATACACAGGAAGAAGTAGCCAAAGCAAGTCAAAAACTAAAAAACAGGGCTGATGCAAAAGACATGACAAGACAAGTGAAAGACATCATAAGAAAAAACCCAAGGCTGATAAAGTAAACAGCTGGGATTAACAAATCTATAATCATCACTGGCAAAGATGAAGAAGAAATAAGGAATAGAATCACCAGAGAAAACAAGGAGATGGTGAATACAATGAACACACTGAAGGTAGTATGAAAGGAAATCTGTGAGAAAGATGTAGAGGAATTTAAGAGGCTATGGAAATAAGGAAGAAACAAGTCAAGGCCCCTAAAAGTAACCTTTCAAAGTGCGAACACTGTAGAAGAGGTATTAAAAAATGCTAACACTCTTAAGGAATCAGATGAATATAAAGAAATATGGATAAAAAAGTGCCTAACTCAAGAGGAATGGGGATTACTAAAGGAAAAGAAGGAAGACAGTAAAAGATAAAATAATACAAGGTCACGATGTAGTCCTGCTCTCGGGTGTCTGCCCTTTCCTCTCCTCCATCCTTCTTTCCTTCAATCCTCTTCTGTCTTTCTCTCCTTCATTCTTTCCTTGTCCTTCTGCCTACAGGTGACTTTACACTCCCTCTTCTGTTTTTCTTGCCTTCATTCTTTCCTCATCTTTCTGCCTGTGGATGACTCTACACTGAGTGACAAGCCAAATGGTTTCCTGTACACCAGGAAACCACTTACTATGCTGGGTGGTAACCATATAACCAAATTACGGCACCTGGTGGTTCAGTGGGTAACTGAGGTGCTCTCAGTCAAATTGACCCAGTGAAGGTTTATATCCACGGGGTGATTGGGGTTTACTGCTCACGTAATGCCATTCAGGGATGAGTGAGGCTGGTCACTCTCATCTTAAATGTCAGGACCAACTTGCCTAGCCCCGGGCTCCTATGCTCCTCTGTGGGGTGACATAGGATTGGATAATGAATGAATGAAAAAAAATGAATACATGATGACAGAAGCAAATTTTTTTACAAAGTAGTAGAACTCCAAGTAAGAAAATGGTATACAAATGGCAGGGACTAAATAAAAACAGGGTAGCAGACTCAACAAATGTCAAATATGTTAACAATATGCCTATGTTGAAGTACTCAAATGTAGATGAAATAGTATCCAAATTATTTGAGATAGAAGCCTATATAACAGAAAATGAGCCTCATTTTATTTGTCTAACAGAAACAAAATTAACCCCAAGGATATCCAATGACTCCTCAAATTTAGATGGCTTAATGGTTGGTGGGGACACTCACCATCCACTACCCTCGATGTAGTGTTGCTCTCGGGTGCCTGCCCTTTCCCTTCTTCCCATCCTTCCTCGTCTGTCTTTCCATCCTTCGTTCTTTCCTCTTCCTTCTGTTTACGGGTGACTCTACACTGAGTGACAAGCCAAATGGTCTCATGTACACCAGGAAACCATCAACTATGCTGGGCGGTAACCATATAATCAAATTATGGTGCCTGGTGGTTTAGTGGGCAATTAAGGCGCTCCAATTGGAATGAGCCGATGCAGGTTTATATCCAAGGGATGGTTGGGGTTTACTGCTCACATAATGCCACTTGGGGATGAGTGAGGCTGGTCACTCTCATCTTTACCCTTTCGTGCACGGAACCGCAATTCACGTTCCATGTGGTTGGGCACATAGGCGCACATGGAACACAATCTGTGTGAAAAAGTGAAACAAATTCACCAAAAATTAAGTTTTCGGTTGATTTATGTCATATTTTGGTGCGTTCTAGTGGGTGCATCTCTCTCCCGAGGAAAGACCTTGGCAACACTGTAGTGGCTCCTATGAGCCTCTCCATAGTGATAAAACTCAGTACTTCACAAGCAGCCAGGCAGTAGGGTTGTGTCGTGTTGTGTTGTCCCTTTAAATCCGCCATTTTCCCCCTCCCAACCGAGGCAGAAGCCATTATTGAAATATTGTGATTGTACAGTGTTTCTGACTACATTGTGAAGTGACTGAGTCTATGGAACATAGATATATTGTTTGTAAAGCACTGGGGCCCATTATCAGCCGTTATGCCTAGAGGCAGGAGTCTGGTTTGTTGTAGCAGGGTTTCCACTCTGCTTCACACTGCCTGTAAATGATGTGAGTATTTTACCTTTATAGTGAAGCCATTACTTATATTTGTGAAACATATAGTGCCTGGATTAGTGAAATAACTGACCTAACATAGCAGGCATTATGTTATGCCACTGAGATACACAGACATATGCCACAGTTGCTAAGGGAACAGGCAGTCTCGTACGGCATAGAGTAAGGAAGGGAATAACAGAGAAGGCTGGGATGGAATCATGTGATAGTTTTATATTGCATATGGTTCTGTGTAAAATATATGTATAAAATAGTGCAGCGAGTGTTCACTGAGAAATATTGCGTGCACCGACTGACAGTGGAAAGTTTACATAATGATCAGAGGTAAGAAATATGCCATTCAGCAACACATATATGACATATTATATACGTATGTCGTGCAGTGAATTTTCGTGGAGAAATCTATTGTGTGCATTGCAAGTGTTAGGCAAACGTAGTGCAAAGGAGGAGAGAACAAATATGCCACACACACACACACACACACACACACACACACACACACACACACACACACACACACACACACACACACAATGCTCACACACTACATAACTCATCCTCAAATCCATCAAGTTCCTAACAGCAGCTCTAACACCTCTGGAATATGTGAGTTATCCATATTTTGTTGATTTGTATATTGACCTATTTCTATATTTTTTACACAAATAAGTATTTTTCACATATACGCATACAGGATGGAAGAAAGTTCAGCTTCAGCATCAGTACCTAGCAAAAAGACTAGTGGTCATGTCGAATTTCTGAGAGCACTATCAAAAAGCTTCCGATTTGTTCACGTGTATACTGAGTAAAAAAAATAAATAAATAAATAATAATAATAATAATAATAATAATAATAAAACCTAACGAGCGAAAATACGTAGATGTTCGTGAGGCAGTGAAAGAGACTCGCTTGTGGGCGAGGAAGAGCATTTTATCTTTGTCGTCCATTTACTCAAAAACTAATGAAAGTATCGATTTCCTGTAAGAACCATGATAAAGATCAGTGAATTCTACGTATATACAGGACATAACTATGTAATTTCTCTAATGAAAAGTCATTGTTATGTAGGTGGTTATTATGCACGCAAGACAAAAGTGCACTGCGGCCGTGAGTACCCTGTAGTTTTTTTCAATTTACTCGGAAACTATGAGGCATATCAAAAATTGGCAGGGACGCTAAGAAACTTCATGAAATTCTACATAAGATTATGTAACAAAAACATAAGGTGTGTGAGAAAATTTTTGTGGTAGAGCTCCCTGAACAAAAATATACTGTATATATATTTTTTAAAGAGTTTTAGTTTTTGGCTATTTTCTCAAAATCTACAAATCGTATCACAACTGGACAAAGCTCAATAGAAAGCTAATGAAATTCTCTATCAAAACTTCTACTACATTTTTCTGAATGATGGAAAACATTCGAATGACGATGTTGGGAAGTGAGATCGACGTTCCTAAATGTTTATTCACGGCGGCCTAATGTATTTTATTTGTAGTCCCCCCCCCCCGGCTAGAACAACCATTGGCAAATAAGATGATGTGGGTTTCATGGGAATATATAGAGATTTGGGTGGCGAAAATAAGGCAAGAATACGTGTTTTTTTTTGGCGCGCAGGCGGAGCGCGGGTGAGTAAAATCGTGAGCCGTGAAAGTTACTAAAACTAACCGTGTGCGAAAAGGTTAAATGTCAGGACCAACTTGCCTAGCCCCGGACTCCCACGCTCCTCAAGGGGGAACACTGCATTAGATGATGAATGAATGAATGAATGACAATATTTGGTGAAGAAACAGAAATTTGAAAAAAGGAGTTATGATACTAACAGAGAAAAGACTCCCGGCCAAAGAGATAGAACTAGACATATCCTCAAAAGCAGAATTAATTGCTGCAGAGATTAGTAAATCTGAAGGTAGAGTAATTGTGGCAAATTTATATATGCCACCCAAGACAAACACATGGGACAGAGGCGAATATGAAGACCTGGCAGAAATAACACTTCAGAGTTTAAGAACCCTACTAAATAGAATGGAAGAAAAATCTGAAAGAACAATACTAATGGGAGATATTAACACAAATATAACTCTGAATACTCCAGATGTAAGCTATGAAAGTTCTTGGATTCAAAAGCTCCTGGATTTTATACAGGAGTTTTTTCTAACGTAACAAGTAAAGGAAAACACCAGAAAAAGGGGACCAGAAGACCCCTCATTATTAGAACTCATGAAACTGACAATATAATCTATCACCTCCCAATTCTGTAAGAGCAATCATACAGTATAGAATACAATTTCAGGATAGCATATGATACAGAGATAATGAAAATTATAAAAAGGGGCTAAACTACAAAACGGGCAACTACCATAACCTAAAGAAGAACTTTAAGGATATGGATTGGGAAAAGGAATTAAGAGGACAGGACAGAAATGTTAGACAGGTATATGAAAAATTCTGTGAATTTTACAAAACAAAGAGTCAGCATTATGTTCCAAAGCACAAAGAAATTGAAATAAGGATAAAGAATTGGTTTCAATACTGATTATAAAAATGCAAAAGAGAAAAAAGATTTGCTGTGGATCAGGTAGAGACAACATAATATTGAGAGACAATATAACAAATACCAGTAAGCAAGAAATGATTATACAAGGATTAGGAGAAATGTTTGAAGGTAGTTTAAGGAAGACATTATAAATAAAAGTACTGATCAGCCGAAGCTGTTTTACAGCTATGTACGAAGCAAAACAAGAGTCAAAGATAAAGTACAGTTAATCAGGGATAAGGAGAAAATCTGTATCAATGAAGAAGATATTTGTGATGTAAAGTATTGAACAAAAATTTCCAATTACAGTTATTATAAAGTGATTGTAATGGGGGATATGAATGGAAGAAAAGGCAATGGTCCTGAGGATGACATAATGGGTTGTTACGGAGTACCAGGAAAGAATGATAATGGGAAGCAACTAAAAGATTTGTGTCAGGAGAGGAGGCTGTGCATGTGTAACTCGTATTTCAAACACAAAGATGCACATAAATATACTTGATACAGAGAGAATGGGGATCGTGTTGAAAGAAGCCTGATTGATTATGCGCTCGTAGAGAAGTCGATGATGGGAATGGCTGCTGAAACGAGAGCCATGAAAGGACGAAGAGGAGGTCTGTCAGATCATATGATTGTGGTATGCAAGATCAAGCTGAGAGGAGTGAGGTGGATCAGGAGAGAGAGGAGCAGTCAGGAAGAAAGACTGAAAGTTGAGAAGTTGAGGATCAAAGAAATGGCAGATGATTACAGGATCAAAGTAGAGGAGGAGTTAGAATCAGTGAATTGGAATGAAATGGATCTGGACAGCCTATGGAATGCATATAGGGACTGCTTAGTTAGGAATGCTAAAGCGGTATGTGGTGTGGCAAGAGTAACAACAAAAAAGAAAGGTACGGCATCGTGGGATGATGAGGTTAAGAGAGCGGTGGAGGAAAAGAGGAAGAAGTGGTTCAAGTGGTTACAGGACAGGGGTTCAACTGAAATAAGAACTGAATATATTGAGAGCAAGAAGCACGTAACGAGACTAGTGAAGAGGAAAAAGGAGGAGGTAAATGATAATCTAGGAAGAAAAATGAATGCAAACTACTCTGAAAATAGGAAATTATTCTGGAAAGAGGTGTGGAAATGTAGAAGTGAAAGCGGAAAGAAATGTGATGGTGTGAAGGATGCAGGTGGTAGATTATTAACCCAAGGGGATGAAGTAAGGACCAGATGGAAAGAGTATTTCAAAAGCCTGATGAATGGGAAGAAAGAGAGCAGAGCAGCTGTAACCATGATTGGTTCTGGGGATGTGCAGAGGAATGCAGTGCCAGGAGACTTGACACTTGCACAGGTGAAGAGTGCTGTGAAACGGCTGAAAAATGGGAAAGTAGCTGCGGTTGATGAGGTGTATGCAGAGATGATTAAGTGTAGTGGAGAGAGTGCAATGAAGTGCTTGTTGGAGATATGTAAGAAGGCATGGATGAGTGAAAGTCTGCCAGCAGAGTGGAAAAAGGCTATGATTGTACCCCTGCACAAAAATAAAGGTGAGCGAAATGAGTGCAAGAATTATCATGGCATAAGTTTAGTGAGTGTGGTAGGGAAGGTATATGGAAGAATTATTATACAGAAAGTAAGAGAGATAACAGAAGTCCTAGTGAGTGATGAACAGAATGGCTTTAGGAGTGGCAGAGGATGTATAAACGAAATATCTGCAGTGAGACAGATAGCACAGAAGGCTTGTGAGAAGGACCATAAGGTGTTTATGGAATTCATGGATCTGGAAAAAGCATATGACAAAGTGGACAGAGAAGGATTGTGGAAAGTTTTGCACAGGTACGGTGTAGATGGTAAGCTGCTAGGTGCTGTCAAGATGTTTTATGATGGTAGTGAAGCATGTGTAAGGGTTAATGGGTATCTAAGTGAATGGTTCACGATCGGTGTGGGTGTGCGGCAAGGTTGTGTGATGTCCCCATGGTTGTTCAATATACTGTATATATGTGTGAGGTGATGAGAGAAGCAAAAACATGAGCAATGGAGAGGGGGATGGCGATAGTAATGAATGGTGATGGATGGAATATCTCAAATCTGTTGTATGCTGAGGTACATTTCACTCTTACCTCGCCTCGGCTGCCACACTTGGGAGTTCACATCATCCAAGGTGTTATTAACAGAGGGGAGATGAAGTTAGGTGGAGCAGCCTGGCACTCTGCTACAGGTGTACCGAGTTCAAACCTGTGTATTGCCTCCTTTAGGTGGTAGGTGGTGGCGACCATCATCCACTCACTTGATGTAGTGCTGCCTACTTCTTCCTTAGCCTTTATCATTCTTCTTCTGTGCCTGCCCTCCTCTCTTCCTATTTTTCCTGTCTTTCCTGTCACTTCTTATTGCTTTTCTTTCTTTTACAGGTGGCTTTACATTGAGTGACAAGCCAAATGGTTTCCTGTAAGCCAAGAAACCATTTACAACGCTGGGTGGTAACCATATAACCAAACCATACGTGCTCCCTACGTGTCAATAAGTGGGTTGGTGGAGGGTTAGTGCCCCTCCCTGTATAACAAATAACTCAAAGTCAAATGGCCACCCCTTACAGGATTATGGCATCTGGCAATAGATAGATAGATAGATGTTGTATGCTGATGATGCAGTACTACTTGCAAATACTGGACAAGAACTTGGTACACTAGTGCAGAATTTTGCTGATGTCTGTGAGCGTCATGCCCTGAGAGTAAATGCAGAAAATAGTAAAGTGATGGTTATTGAGAGAGAAGGTGACTCCCAGTGTGATGTCACAGTGAATGGAGAGAGACTGGAATTGGTGAGAGAGTTCAAATACCTGGGTACGGTGATAGAAAAGAGAGGAAAGTGTGCAAAAGAAGTTGAAAAAAGAGTGACACAAGGAAGAAAAGTAGCTGGTGCAATGAAGGCCTTGATAAGAAAGAGAGACTTGAGTGTTGCAGCTGAACGAGGCTTACATGAAGGAGTGTTAGTGCCAACTTTAACATATGGATATGAAACTATGGTGTGGCATGAAAATGTAAAGTCAAGAGTAAGAGCAGTGGAGATGGGACTGCTGAGAAATGTATGCGGAGAACAGAGGGTGGATAGGATACCAAATAATGCGATTCGTGAAAGATGTGGAGTGAGGAAGTCGGTGGACACCAGAATCGAAGAGGGTGTACTGCGATGGACTGGTCATGTGGAGAGAATGGATAACAACAGAGTGGTGAAAAAAGGTATATCTGAGCAAATCTGAAGGAGGCAGGAGGCAAGGTAGGCCGAGGAGAAGGTGGAGAGATATGGTGAGTGTGTGAGGAAGAGAGGTCTGGAAGTCGGTGAGGATAGGGAACTGACAAGAGATCGAGCTGGCTGGATGAATGTTGTGAGAAGAAGTGCATGATCAGGGATTTTGGCACCCCATTTTAACGTGGCAGCATCCAGATTGACTCTATCGGTTACGTTTATGTGAAGCTACAAAACGTGGTGGACGTTTTTGGTGTATCTGATAGAGCCAGGATTTTGGGGGCTTGAATGATGATTGAATGGAAGTGTGGCCCATTGGATTGGGCAAATTTGGGCTGTCTGGACACTGCTATTTCTCACCCTGCCCTAGGGTGGGAAAGGAGGTCTGGATGATGATGATGATGATGATGATGATGATGATGATGATGATGATGATAATGATGTAGATTTGAGAGATGAAAACAAACAAGCATGCCCACACACATTAACAAATGTAGAGATATACCTCAACATATGATACCCCTAGATACGATACCCCGGCTTAACAATGGGGGTAGAAATACCACCATACCCCGCTTAATGATCACCAAACCCCGGTTTAACGGTGGGTTTTGATTTTTTTGACCGATTCTGATGATATTTTAGACTAAAATTGTGTGTTTAGGTTGATTTATAAACTGTTTTTAGACTTAAGATTAATGTGTTTTATCCATAAGGTGGGGTGAACATGTAATTTTCAGGTACAGTTTACTATCTATCTATCTATCTATTGCCAGACACCATAATCCCGTAAGGGGTGGCCATTTGACTTTGAGTTATTTTTTTTTACGGGGAGGGGCACTAACCCTCCACCAACCCACTTGTTGACACGTAGGGACCACGTATGGTTTGGTTATATGGTTACCACCCAGTGTTGTAAATGGTTTCTTGGCTTACAGGAAACCATTTGGCTTGTCACTCAATGTAATGCCACCTGTAAAGGAAAGAAAAGCAGTAAGAAGTGACAGGAAATATAGGAGAAATAGGAAGAAAGGAGGGCAGGCACAGAAAAAGAATGATAAAGGCTAAGGAAGAAGTAGGCAGCACTACATCAAGTGAGTGGATGATGGTCGCCACCACCTACCAAATATAAGCTTGATTTTTTCCAGACTTATATTTGATGATTTTCAGATTTTATTTGTTGGTTTTAGTGAGTTATTTACAGATGTCAGGCTTAGGTTAGCTTCCTTTACAGCTGTTAGGCCATTTAGATTGGTTTTAACCTTGTTGGGCTCATTTGGGTGGGTTTTGGACTTGGCTGGAGGGGAAACCCAAGGCTGAAAAACATATCCCATTACTTTACATGTTAAATCTACCCCGATATATGATACCCCGCCTAACAATGGGTTTTTACCTAACCCACTGCATTGCTAAACCGGGGTATACCTGTATATCGAAACAAGAGGTCCAAGAAGAGATGAGGAAATCAGACAATGGAAAAGCTGATGGCTGTGATGAGATTTCGTGCTGAGTATTACATGAATGCGCAGAAGAGCTATGCAGTCCATTAAATTTAATATTAAGAGAATCCCTAAGACAAGGTAAACTACCTAATATTTAGAAAAAAGCAAACATTGTGCCCCTTTTCAAGAAAGGAAATACTGAAGACAAAATCCATATGACTACCGACCAGAATCACTGACCAGCGCCATAAGCATGATTTTAGAAAAGCTGATAGGAAGAATTTGGGTAAACCACCTGGAAAAACACAGTATGTTAACAGAAAGACAATTGATTTTAGAACGGGAAAATCATGTGTTACCAATCCATTAAGCTACTATGATATGAGATGCAGAAATACAGTACAGTACTACGGAAAGAGATGGCTGGGTAGACAGCATATCCAGTATTTGGATTTCAAGAAAGCATCTGACAGAGTACCACACCAAAGACTTTTATGGAAACTGTACCATCAAGGAGGAATCCAAAGTACTTTGCACGACTGGATGCAAGATATTCTCAGAAAATGGGAAATGAGAACAGTGCTAAGGGTTAATTACCAATCATGGAGAAAAGTGACAAGTGGAGTTCCACAGGGATCGGTGCTGGCACCAATTATGTTTTTAGTATATGTAAATGACACAGACAGCAACATTGGAAATGGAAGCTATCTAACTATGTTTGCTGATGATGCAAAAATACAAGGAAGACTTACAAACACTGACTCTTGGACACAGCAACAAGTGGAATTAAATAAGCTTCATGAATTGAGCAACAGATGGCAAATGGAATTCTATCTATCTATCTATCTATTGCCAGATGCCTCAATCCCGCACAGCGTGGCCACAAACAAATCTCCTTCATGTCGCTTTGTCCCCTGCCATTTCACTACCCCGCTCCCAACTCACACCCCCCTCTCTCATGTACCTCTCCACTCCATCCCTCCATCTCATCCTCGGCCTCCCCCTCCCTCTCACCCCCTCCACCTCATTCACATACACTCTCCTTGTCAGTCTTTCACTCTCCATCCTTTCCATATGCCCAAACCACCTTAACGTGTTTCTCCTAACGCTTTCTATCACGTCCACAACCACACCACAATGCTCCTTCACTTCCTCATTTGTTAGTCTGTCTCTTCATGTGACTCCACATGCTCCTCTCAAATAACTCATTTCCACTGCTCTCACTCTTGACTTCTGTCCTTCCAACAGGGTCCAAGCTTCACTTCCATATGTTAGAGTTGATATCACAATACTGTCATGTAACAACTTTTTCAAGCCCATGCTTACCTCCCTGTTTCTTATCACTGCTTTCAACGAACCAGCAACCTTCCTTCCTTGCTGCATCCTTTCAAGCACTTCACCCTCCAGACTTCCATCCTTACTCATCACACTACCCAAGTACTTAAATGCACTCACATTCTCCATATCCTCCCCATCCAATCTCACTGTACATTCACTGGCTTCACTTCTCTCAAAGACCATCACTTTACTCTTCCCCACATTCACCTTTAGATTCCATTTCTTACACACTCTCCCAAACTCATCTATCAAGCCTTGCAGCTCCCCTTCGTCTTTGCTCAACAACACAGTATCATCTGCAAACAACAGCACAGGGAGTTTCCACACACTGCCCTCTCTCACTAGGGCTGCTCCACATCCACTGCCCGACCTTGTATCTCTTTTATAATCCCATCCATGTACAGATTGAACAACCATGGAGACATGACACATCCTTGTTTCAATCCAACCTTCAAATGGAAAGATTCACTCAGTTTGCCATCCACACGCACTGCAGCCTTAGCACCCTCAATGGAATTCAATGTGGACAAAATGTCATGTCATGTCATGTCATAAAATTTGGTAAATGTGAAAAAAGACCAGACTGGGACTGCAGGTTAGGAAGTTCAACTCTACACACATCAGAAAAGGAAAAGGATTTAGGAGTGATCATCAATAACAGACTATCACCAACTGACCACATGAAAAAGTAAGGAATGTGTACACACTGCTTGCTAATATGAGAGGTAGCATTCACATATATGAAAGAAAACATGCTGAGAAAGATAATAACATCATTAATCATACCAACTCTGGAGTATGCATCAGTAGTCTAGGATCCACATCTCTATAAACACATAGATAACATTGAAAAGGTACAAAAGACCGCTACAAGATGGGTGCCAAACTTTGAGATCTAAGCTATGAAGAAAGACTCGAAAAATTAAACCTACCAATATTACAGGAGAAGGAATAGAGGAGACATGACACGAAAAATTAAACCTACCAATATTACAGGAGAGAAGGAATAGAGGAGACATGAATATGTTATCTAAATGCATCACAGGAAGAGAAAATAGACATAAATGAGTATATAACCTCCAGCCCGAGGCAAGCACACCTCAGTCGTCCCTGTGAATTTGCCACATGTAGGATGTTTTTTTCTTAAACCTCTCGTCTGATTACATTCCCATCTCACGTGGACACCCTGCCTCGTCCCTGTGAATTTGCCACATGTAGGATGCTTTTTTTCTTAAACCTCTCATCTGATTACATTCCTGCCTCATGTGGACACCTTGCCTCATGCACCCCTGGCAAGATTCTTTCCAAGGATACTAGGAAAGGACTCAGTGATAGTGCCATATGGCATGCCTTGGATGTTACTGTGTCTAGTTTATCTAGTAACTGAGAAGTTATCACATTGAGAACAAAGCCAAAATCGGGGCCGTGCGCAAATGCACGAACACATCCGACTTTGTGTGCCAAAAATTACTCTTCTTCATCACATCCTTACTCATCAATGCGACGACCTATAGACCTGGGGATACTTTTTTTTGCAAGAAGAGTTGGTGAGTAATATGGTCTATAATTTATTTTCCTAACTGTGATAGTTTCTGTGATATTAGGTTTGAAAACAGGTTACAGGTATTCAGAAAAATGCCTGCTGTGAAAGAACGACCGCACTATAAACAGCCCGGCATGGAGGGGTTGAGGTACCCTGCTATAGCTCCCCCACATATCAAGTTCCAGTCAATGTCTCCGAAGCCTCCCCACGACTACAACAAGCAAGAAAACGAGGGGACCCCTTTCGGGGGACGGGAAAGATTTTGAGGGTCATTTGTATAACCAAGCTGCTTACTTATATATCAGTATGACCATGTCAAGGTGTCCCTCTTCCATCAAAATAAAATGACAAGCAAAATGGCAAGGATTATATTCATAAAGAGGTATTTTATGACCATCAGAAATAAGATGATCGTATCCTTCATAAAACTAATTCTCTACCTTGCTGGAAGCACAGAAATATCTGAGAACCACATCAGAATAAAATGACAAACTACATGTCAAGGACAATATACTTAAACAGACAATTTATGACCATCAGAAATAAGATTATATCCTTCACAAAATTAATTACTCTCTGCCTTGCTGGAAGCACAGAAAAATACAAGAATTTGAGCGCCTCCATAAAAAACACATTATTCCAACAATGAGTTTTACAGAAAGATTATCATGCAAATATTTTATCATATATGTACTGGGAACTTTAATAACTTAACTTTAAAGCAATAAGGAGATTTAGTTCCTCAATTCAATGAGTGGTGCACTGGCAAAATAGGTTATACTATCTGTCCACTGTTAAGCAAGACATTTCAAGTACAGTAAAATGAGCAGCAAATAAAAAGACACCCTCAAAGACTAATACCTGAAATGATAAGTAGCAGCAACTACTTCTGTCATCTCCAGTATTTTTAACTGCAGGTGGATGAGCTGAAAGTACAGTACTAAGGGCATGCTAAAAGAACAACAATATATGCTGTAATTAAGAAGAGAAAGACTGTTGGATGGAGATGAAGAGCAATACATAAAATCACTACACAGTGACAAAAATGTACAAAAATATAATGAAACAGTAACTAACACAGTAATACAGTAAAAACAAAACAGAATAGCAGTAGAGATGCACAGGTGAGGGTGAAAAGTGTTTCATTTTCTGCTTCAAGTCTCTGCTGCATATAAACTTATCACAAAACATTGTCAGAAGACTAAACGTACATGTAACTTAATCACTAGCACTGAGCATTAAACACATCAAGGAATGCAAAAGTTACACTGAATGCAGATCTAAATTCTACAAGTTGAGCAATAGAACTACCCATTCTTAGATTCTCTACACACTCCCAAACCTAGCTGCCAACCATCAATTAGGAATATAAGTATAGTACAGTAGAAGCCCAAAATTCATACACAATTCATTCCTGGAGGCTATACAAGTTGCGAATTGATAGAAAACCGAATAATTTTTTTCCATAAGAAACAATGTATTTTGCTTTAATCCGTTCTTTAATATGGACGAAACGGTAGATTTCACCATACCATAATGAATGGCAAAGATCGGAGACACGGGTTCCACTTTCAAACTTTGCAATGAGTTCTTTTTTCAGATCAATTGTTGTTCTCACTGCTTTTCCTTTAGCTCCAGCTGACTCACTAATCTTCTTAGGGCCCAACCTTATGTAAAGTTTTCTAACGAAAATACGTAATTTATCACTAAGTTTAATGGAGCCTGTACGGCTGATGCGTAGCTGGTGGAAGACAAAGTAGGACTGGCGACCACGTAGCACCTACGATGCCGCATCTTTTGGTGCGAATAGTGGGTCGCTGTACGAAAACTGGAGCAATTTTTGGACGAAAAAACTGTACAAAACTGAGTTGTACGAGTTGAGAAGCATATGAATTCTGGGGTCTCACTGTATATGTGTACATGTACATATATATATATATATATATATATATATACTGTATATATATAAATACTTATAGTAAAACCTCGATATAACGGACTTCAGTAGACTGGAATTCGCTTTCATCGGACCCAAGGAGCTACCGGACTAAATTCCTATACAGTACTGTATGTTGGAAAAAGTCCGATAAAGCCGGAAGCATCAGTGTACAGAACAGTATTAATATATACAGTATATTATACCATATAAATATATATATTTATATATATTAGAGAGAGAGAGAGAGAGAGAGAGAGTATATATTTATCAGTATATATTTATCCAAAGCGCAGTCTTAATAGGAAGAGAATCAGCAGGGCTTGTATATACATTTTCATTGGCTAACATTTTGGTCTAGTACTTTTACCATTTTCAGAACCTAAAAAAAAAATAAAGGACTGTACATGTACTATTCTTCCTTACTGTATTTTAGTCAATAATAATATATTCTTCTTTACTGTATTTTTATTTAGTAATAAAATAAAATTGCAATAATTTCTGCATCAAATCCTGAGGGTGAAAAGTGCAAAATGAAAACTTGTGGGTGAAATTAACCTATGTGAAATAATGAATTTAAAAAATTATTCCAGGTCAAATAATAATAATAATAAAAATATCTGAAGTCAGGTCTGGTAAGTAAAATTACTATTAAAACAAAGTAAATAAAGTCAGAAGCCATCACAAAGTGTGGCAAGAATCCATTAACATATCAGAAACTTACGTAAATACTAGTATAAAAATCCTATCTATCTATTGCCAGACGCCTTAATTCTGCAAGGGGTGGCCACAAACAAATCGCCTCCATCTCGCTCTGTCCCCCGCCATTTCACTGCCCTGCTGTCAGCTCACACCCCCCTCTCTCATATACCTCTCCACTCCATCCATCCATCTCATCCTTGGCCTCCCCCTCCCTCTCCCCCCCTCCACCTCACTCGCATCCACCCAAGGGTCATTGGTAGACATCAGGAAGGGCATCTGGTCATAAAATGCTACATGCTCCAATCTAAAAAGGCCGACGCATGCAAGCATGTTGCAGCCTTCAAAAACGAAACGAAACGAAACGACACTGTATATGCTCCTTTACTTAAGTGTTAAGAAGGCAGGTAATAAGTATTGTTATTGCAATTTGGGGGGGTGAAAATCCATCTCCAACACACATTACCGGCAACTGGTACTGCCTCTGTGAATGATTTCCTACCAATTAACCACTTCAGTACTGTGACGTCTATTTCTACTTTATTTACGCTTCCTCCAGCTGATTTTATGGCACTCAGGACTGGACTCACATACTGAAGGGGCTAACGAAGGCTGTACCAACCCCGTGCACTTCCACAGATCCAACCTACACTAACTAAAATTGTCTGGTGGCAGCAAGAACAAAATGAAAATACACCCAGCACTGAAGGGGTTAAATGTATATTAAATGCACTATATTGTTTTTTGTCATAACTAATTTATTTATATATGCTTCTTTAATTTAGTGTTGAA
>JAGKTI010007400.1:414-25199 GCA_018397915.1 Birgus latro
TAAGGCGAGTATTAACCATTTTTTCAAACAGTTTGCACATGCAGGACGTCAGAGCAATCGACCTATATTCAAGAGGACTGTACCTTGCTTTCCCTGGCTTTTGGAATGGCAATACAATAGCTTCACGCCAAGAGGTGGGTAAAGAAGAGTTCCTCCAAATTCTGTTAAAAAGGTTGAGGAGAGAACACTGTGTATCCTCATCCAAGTGCTGAAGCATCGCATATGATATGTCATCCGGCCCTGGAGATGTGTCATGACAAAGGGAAAGGGCAAACTGTAGCTCGTGAGAAGAGAAAGGGAGATTGTACATTTCATGAGATAGAAGAGATGGGAAAAGTTGAAGGGCCAGTTACAATGATAACAGAAGCTGAAGTGGAGATAGTCTTAAAGGTAATGAAGTCCGGGAGAGCTCCAGGCCCAGCAGGTATAACAGCTGATCTGATAAAAAAGGCTGGAGGTACTGGTGAAAAAGAATTGACAAGGATTTTTAATAACATCTTAGTAGGAGGACAGCCACCTGAAGACTGGAGAGATAGCTGCTCAACGCCAATTTATAAAGGCAAAGGAGATGCCCTTCTGTGTGGAAAGTACCGAGGAGTCAGACTGTTGGAGCTTGGAATGAAGATATTCGAAAAGGTGCTGGAAGGAAGGCTGAAGCAGATAGTGAAGATAGATAACCGACAGTTTGGATTTTGCTCAGGTAAATCCACAATAGGTGCAATATTCATCGAGAGACAGTTGCAAGAATAGTTTCAACAGAGGAGGAATTGCTTGTACCATGTGTCTGTGGACTTGGAAAACGCTTTTGATAGACTACCAAGGAGAGTTATAGAGTGGGCCTTGAGAAGACAGAATGTGCCTGAGAGACTCACTGCAGCTGTCATGTTTCTCTATATTGATACAAGATCAAAAGTCAAGACAATAGCAGGAACATCAGGAAATTTTGGAATAAGAGTTGGGGTACATCAAGGGTCAGCACTCAGTCCATTGCTGTTTAACATAGTAATGGAGGAGGCAACACGGGAATGTAGGGGGGAAGGCCCATGGGAATTGCTGTATGCTGATGACCTAGTGCTGACAGCGGAGACTAAGGAAGAAGTGGTGGAAATGCTTAAAAGATGGAGAAATGAAATGGAGAGGAGGGGAATGAAAATAAATATGGATAAGACAAAGGTAATGGTGACAGGCAAGAAACCAGTAGAAAGAATTCAGTCTGGAAAATGGCCATGTGGATGCCGTGGCAGAGGAGTAGGAGTGAACTCAGTGTTGTGCACGGAGTGTAATAAGTGGTGCCATAGAAGGTGTTCAGGTCTGCAGAATTTGAGAGGAGTGCAAAATTTCCGCTGCCCAGCCTGCATAAGAAGAGAGGCGGAGGGAGATGAAGCAGAGGATGCGCTAGAGGTGAATGGGGGCACACTACAGGAAGTGCAGCAGTTCTGCTGTCTAGGAGATATATTGGACTGCGAAGCAGGAGTGGAGAGATCAGTCAGAAAAAGAGTGGCGGCAGCATGGTTAAAGTGGAAGGAAATAGCTAGCCTATTGGTCAACAAACACAGAAGTAAAATATATGAGGCCTGCATTAGACAGGTATTGATATATGGTGCTGAAACATGGGCTTTGACAGATAGAATGATGAATGTTCTGAGGAGTACTGATCGTAGAATGTTAAGATGCATGGCGAGAGTGAGATGGAAGGACAGAGTTTTGAGTGAGGAGGTAGCTAGAAGATGCGGGGTGAAGGATCTCGATATCATCTTGAGGCAGAAGTGGCTTAGATGGTTTGGTCACGTGAGGAGGAGTGAGGAAGGAAGCCGTGTGAGAATAGCAGAGGAACTGGAAGTGGTGGGACGTCGACCGCCAGGAAGACCTAAGAAGACCTGGAAAAGTGTTGTAACGCAAGATATGGAAAGACTGGGTATTGGAGAAGATTTAATCCAGGATAGGAAGCAGTGGAGAAAAGCCATCGCACGTCCAACCCCAGTTTGAATATGGGAACAGAGGGACGAAAAACGAAGATGATGATGATGATAAATGCTATTTTCTAACATATCTAACTTTTCTATGCTACGTACCACTTTATATAGTTACGGATTATATATCAGACACTTTCTGATAACAGTTTCTCTTATTTTCTAAAACACACTAAGATATCTTACTGATTGCGATAGGCAGTGATGGTGGAGGGTGGCAGAGGGGAGGAAGGCACGTTCACCACCACACTGACACGTATACACCCGCAAAACACCTGTGATTTTTCACATTATTATTTATATCTATCTGTTTTTTCTCTCTCTCTCTCACCACACTATTTTCTAAGCTATCTCACTGACTGTTAGGGTGGAGGGGGGCAGAGGGGAGGGAAACACCATTGATTTTTCAAAATACGCTAGATCGACTATGGTCGTCACCCGGGGTGAAGAGAATGTTTTGCTAGATCGACTATGGTTGTCACCCGGGTTTAAGGAATTAATGTCAAATATGGCATAAGAGGTAACCAGAAACCCTCAGCATGAAAGTGCAAGCCATTTGTATTCTAATGACGCATTTGCAGTGAGTGCAACCATGAACCTCGGCACTTTTTATACCAACTATAATTTTATGTCATGAAATGTACGAAACGTGATGAATGTAAAACATATTACAGAAAAATTATTTGAAATTGGTCAAATATCTTTAAATTTTACCATTGGTGTTGAAAGAATGCCATAACAGACACTTTATGAAACATGTAAATAAAAAAAAAGTCCTATCCATAAAAAAGGAATAATGTATGCTATTAAATTAAGTCCTGTCCATGAAAAGGAATATAGTAAGTTATTCGAGATAAGGGATTTCCTGCCTATTTATATTTTTATTTTATATTTTGATCAGAGATGGTGCATGTTCGTGTGAAGTAAAGATATGAAACTGTTGATAATATTCTCCATTATTAGTGTTTGCATGAAAGGTGATCTAGAAATTATAAATATATTACTCATATATTACTCACCATACCAGCTAATTTCACAACCATCACCACCTCGACCATCACCGCATTCACCACATAAACCTGCACCCCGGCTTGTCGTCAGAGCACATGTCTGCCACGATTATTTATAGGTCTAATGTACTCTGAATGTTTAAACGACTAATGTCTGTGCTAGAAGAGAACGCATAATTGTGTATAATATATAATCCTAATTTATATTTTGTAATCTGACTACTTATTCTGAATTTTTCTCTCTTTATGAGGCCAGCGCTTGAAACAACAGCAACAACAACAACAAAATGTGGGAGACAATGTTTGCGCTGGTCAAAATAAAGGCTATTATTCGGTCGATTAGGCAGACAGCTGCCTTTACAGTGCAGCGACCTGAACCCTAGTTTTGGAGGGAAGGGAAATAATAGGTTCCGTGGCAACAGGCAAACAGCTTCCCAGGACAGGAATTGAGTGTAATGGGCAGACGGTGGAATGAAAAAGGAATGAGAGAGGAGACTGATACAGAGAGAAATAGCCTGAGAGCATCTCCAAACCTTCACAACTACAACTGCATGTTTGTGGAATTTATTCAAGGCCACCGTAAATGCCAACCATATGACCAGCCAACATGTGAAGGTAGTTGCACACCGATGGAGAACGTGGCAAAATATCCCATTTCCCTCATATGTATATGACATAAGGATGTATAGGTTTTAGACTACGCTACATCTAACGAAATGCTTTTCATTATTACGAGCATAAGACAGTAGATTGTTTGATAGCCTAGCACCTGAGGAACACGAGAGAGAGAGAGAGAGAGAGAGAGAGAGAGAGAGAGAGAGAGAGAGAGAGAGAGAGAGAGAGAGAGAGAGAGAGAGAGAGAGAGAGAGAGAGAGAGAGAGAGAGAGAGAGAGAGAGATCTAAAATAAAAATGAAGCCAGGGTTTAGATTGTGCCATATACGAAAGGAGTGGGAAGGCCGCCAGGTGTGATGCATAACGAGATTCACAACATGAAATCTACCAGTATTCTCTTTTCATAAAGTTTACTACTGTTATCATGTCCTTTGCCTCCCCTGTTCACCGTATTCTTTTCTCGCTATCTTTACAGGAGAAATTGTTTAGTTCACTTTGGTTATAACAGAACTGGAGAAATGATTGAATACTCCGAGGTTCTATTATATTTACGCTTTTCGACACCCATTTAATTATAGTTGTATAACTGAGCTTTAGCTTTTTAGATAAAGCTTGTCAGTTGAGAGGAGGCGCTATCACACCATACTTCAAAACCAAGAGATGGCTGCAGGTTTTTCTGTCACCTGTCATTGCCAGGGACATAGAACTTACATTATTTGGATAAGGGTAGTTTATCCTCAGGTCCTCCTTTGTGACGAGCTTTCTGAGGCCACCAAAAAAGTAATAAAATCTTGGCTGCTCTTGTTACTGGTTAGTTTAGCAAGATCTCATTAGGTATGGGTACTGTTTCAAGGTGTATTGGAATTACTGATAGCCACTAAACATTCAGTAAAATCCACCCCAAAAGATTAATTTTGAAGTATTACTTGTGTGTCAGTGATATCACTGTACTCGTATAGAAGAGGAATGGGGAGCCGGAAATCTTTCCATTCTTGTGATGCGAACTTACCAATGAGAATGAAGGTTTGAAGTATGACAAGGAACAGAAATTTTCTGGTGCTAAGACAAGTAAGTTCAAATGTGTTTGGATGTGCAGATGATGATTATAAGTGAAAGAACTGGCATGAAAAGAAATGATTATAATGGATCTGTGTAGTGTTTGGAGATGTCGTGTCGGTTGATTGGAAACTTAGAGTAAATGAAAGTTTAATTAAAAATGAATGCATTACAAGACTTACAAAATGAGTCTGGCATTGTAAAATCGAGTGCAAAATGTTAGTACGTGACTGACATGGTCTAGAGTGAAACTAATATTGAAAGAGAAGGATCAGGTTATGACGGATCAGAGGAAATGGGTGCAGTTAAGGGAGTGGGTGACTGGGTTTGATGAGGATAACTGGGTACTAATTGTGTAATCCAAATACATTCATTAGAAAGTATAGTAGAGAGGAGTGGAGTGCCTGGAGTAAATATGTTCGTTCAGCTGTGTTTGGTTTTTCCCGTTTCAACATAAGCAACACAATTGATGAGTGGGTGAGTTGCAAGAAATATGTCTAATGGGGAGTATGTCTGTTAAGGAAAATGTCAACGGTGGGAATAAATCCCGTAGGCAATAGGTCCCTGAGGAAATGAACAAAAATGGGTACACAGATACAGTGGGTGAACGTAAGTTTATGCTGGGAAAAGCCCGATAGGAGAAAATAAGTCTATGTAGGGAAAAGGTGTTCCATATAAGATGAATGTGGGTCCATAGGGGAAAAGCTGCGTGAGGAGAGTAGGTTCGGCATGGGAACACATACAGTATATGAGGGAGAACAGGTCAGTGAGTATTATAAAAAAAAAAAAATCACCCACCAATCCATCATACAATGTTTTTTTCTATCTCATCAGAAGCCTAGGAGGCATAATGTGAGTATAAAGTCCATCCTACCCTTGAATACGGATATAAACAATCCTCATGGGCTCAGTCCAGATGAAGTGCCTTAACCCATTAAACAATATGGCGTCATTTGGTTATATGGGTAGCAGTCAACTAATGAAGTAATTAGTTTCATGGTTTACAGAAAAAGCATTAGAATTGCCATTCAGCGTAGAATCACCCAAAGGCAGCACTGCATTGGGTGAATGAATGGCAGACATCCCAACTTACCAGTCAAAAAAAAGGCTCCATTGTGGAGAATAGTTCCATGAAGGAAAAATTTTCACAGGGGAATAATAGATCCATGAGAAAAATAGGTTCATGGTTGAAACATCAATGGGAAAACAGGCCCATGGTGAAAAATAAATCCATGAGGGAAAACAGGTCGTGGGGAACTTAGTCCATTGAGTAAATATCTCCATCAGAGAAACAGTTTCATGGGTAATATAGGTTCATGGAGAAAAATACGTTTATGATGGGAACATTCATGGTCCATGCGGTAAGTAGGAACATAGGTTAACCCCCAAACCTGGGCTATTTTTTGACTGCCCACTCTCATCACACGCGGGTCTCAGCTAATATTAGACCTAAAATATTCTATAAACAAAGAAAATTCTTAAAAGTTTGTCATCTTTCCACTGAAAATAACCACTGACGGCCAGAAGCTGGTTTTAAGGAATGAAGAGATGATGAATAGGGGTATTTCGGGGGAGCACGCAACGGACATGTCCTGGCGCACTGGGTAGCCGATTGACTCCCACCGCTGTCACTTTCACAGGTACACTGTGCATAGTGATGTGTGTGGCAGAGGCAAAATGGGCTATGCGTCACTATACCTGCACTTGCAACATCAAACACTGCCAACATAAAACACCTAAAACTCTTACCGGTATCAAAACTTCACTTATAACTAATTTCCTTTGTATTAGTTTCACCTATCTTTATATCTTCCTTCTCAAATTTTATACACTAATACAATATACAAATCACTTTCTTACATTTACTATTTTCTTGGCTATTCTTTTCAACAGTCTCATTTCTATTTCGTTTAAAGTTAGTTCACGTAATTTTCCTGGGACACATTTTCTCTTTACATATACTTTTACACATTCATTAAATACACACACTGTTACGCACATTATTTTCAAAGCCCCACACATCTGTGGTTAGTAGATTACCAGCTGATGATAATCGAAACTAAAATACATAACATTTATCATACGTTCATATATAACTAATTTTATTTGGAGTACTTTCATTCATCATACAGCTTATTTCTCATATTTTATACGCTAATACAAATATACAAATCACTTCTTCACATATCTATTTTCTTGGCTGTAATTTTCTATAGTCATATTTTTATTTTTATTATCATTAGTTGACGTAACTTTACTGAGGCACTTTTTACCATACTCCTGACAAAGTCAGAGGAGGGTGTGTTATCACTGGGATCAATAGGCGTCCGTCTGTAGAGCTGGGAGGCAGGACGGCTGGCCAAACATAGAGATTTTGTTTCTGGGCCAGAACTCAGAATGTATTCACTATAGAGTCATGAAAGTTCACATAGTTATGTGTCTTACAGTGAACTCGTGCCTTTTGATAGGTAAAATGCCATCTTGAGGTTTTTTTAAAATAATGAGTAAAAAAAAATCCTGAGATTTCAATGTGATACGTAAGGATATGTGTCCTAAAGGCGTTCTCCTTATGCCTACCTTTAAAAAGAAAAGATTATGGGGGAGGGGGGGCGGATGAGGGCCATTATGCACTTGGTTAGGTGTGCAGAGAGGTGGGGGGTATGTGCCAGGACGAGGGCCATTATGATCTTGGTTATGTGTGCAGCGACGTGGGTGGGATATGTGCTTGGACAAATGGAGATTTGCAACAGCAGAGCGTTTCCTATGTTTCTGTTTACGTGCACTATTTACCCACACTTACGCACACTATTATATACACTGTTCACAAAACTCCATACACCTGTGCTTAGGTTACGAGCCGATGATAATCGAAAAAGTGCACCTAGCAGGGGCAATGCAGAGTGATGCTAAGGCTGACTCTCACGGCAAATAGTACTGTTCTCGCATGATTTTCGCCCTCTCCATCTCTACGTAGCTCGCGTGGCAAATATTTCCCCTTTCCAACTCACCCTCAGACTCATAAGATGACTCCCCTGACTCCTCGGGAAGGTAGGGAGATGCAGGGTAGGCTGCAAGGTCATTGAGGTCACTCTCCAGCGGTGGCATGAGACGCAAGCAAGACGGGAGAACGAAAACGGGCAATCTGGAATAACAGCTCATCGTCCACACACAAACTAGCACTATACACGGATGACTAAACTTGACAACTCACACCCACCCCAGTGCCTGGGAGGGTACTGTGGTGTAAAAAAAAAAAAAAAATGGCGGAAAAGCGTTGTCAAATCAAACATTCATGTTTTTCCTGGGACCCTGCATGCCTCGGGCGAAACCGACACCCAAGGCGCACAGATTAAAGCAGGTCCATGGCGAAAATATGTCCATGGGATAAACAGATCCATGAGGTGAAAATGAGTCTGTGGGGGAAGTAGGGGCCCACTGGGTAAAATAGGTCTATGAATAAATTACGGGTCATGAGGGAAAATTGGTCCCTGTTGGAAAACTGGCCCATTTGGGAACAGGGAGATTGGTGGGTTGACACCTCCAAACTATCATACACTCTCCATCATTCCTGTGTAATCCCTTCTTCCTGCTGTAACTGTGATTTGCCATCCTCCATCTTCTTCCATCAAATTCATGCCTTCTTTTCCTCCCCTCTTCCTCACTCTTGTCACTTCAAAAAAAAAAAAAAAAAAAAATCCTTCATCTTTAGTTAAGTTTCTGTATAGACAAGTGTAGTATATTTGTTTTCCTATTTGTATACCTATTGTTGTCTGCCTTATGACTTTGGGTATATTTTGCAAAATAATGACAACTGTAGAATACCATATAAAATATAAACTCAAGCGAATCAGCAAATGAGTACAGAATTTAACATTATATACACATACTGTATAGTGAAACTTATTTTAATGGATGATTAGAGAAGATTGGAGGCCTGATGACGTTAGTAAACGATATTTCTTGGATGACACTGCCATATTTTACAAGGAAAGGTAAAGAATGTGCCACGGGATGTGATGGTGGCGATGAGTGAGAATGTGGTGTTGTTATGGTAATAAATGTGTGATGACGAAGTTGCTGTAAAACAAAAATCAGTAAGTTCTACCCGCAATTCTCAAATATTCGACTGCATTTTCCCCCTAGAATTAAACATATTATACATTCATAATCGTCACCCAGCTCATCTATCTCCTCTCCTATCCTCTTTGCTTCTTCAAATGTATACGTTAAATCAACAAGGGAAATATTATACCTACACGTAACCCACAGGCCATAATTCTCCGAGCCATGCTGACAAGTACCAGCGTTGCTTTTCTGTTCATGGTGAACTTTCGTTCAACCGAATGTCGCGCTTGAACAGCAGATATTCTTTTAAACTGGCGCTAGCTGCTGCTGAGCAACAGGGAATACAATCTTTTACTAGGTCCATCATTGTAGTTGATGTTCGGTAACATGATGCTAGAAAGCTTCAGACCATTATTCTTTTTTTCCTTCAACCATTGTGCTGTACATAAAAAAAAAAAAAAACTTGTAATCTTTGTCTTCGTGTAATTTCGGTAAAGCAATTTCTGTGTTAAGTTATCCAAATAACTAATCATGAAAACAAATAATCATTTAGCTCTTTCTCCAACAGCAACAACAATAGTTACAAGATATAATAAACAACAGTGACATCAACAATAAGGAAGTAAACATGAGTGTTCCCCATATTCCTAGCGTTGATTGAGTGTCTGAAGTTTTTACCAATATCAAAGTTCTTAGCACGGAAGCATCTCTATGAGCTATCCGGTCAATCTGTCACTCCCCGAGGATTTCGGCACACAATAGCAGAGAACTTATCTTGCTACGATTTTTCTCACAAGATACTTCACTCTACTCTTATGACACATCATTTTGTCGAAGCCCCATTTGATCTTGCATCTCTCTAACACTTTTGTATTTATTGTTCTACATACAGCATATCTATCGTGCCAGAAAGTTCCTCGCTCCAGGGGTTGGTGGCCGGAGCTGGAAACATGGCATCCCCCCTCCCTACTAATCCAGCTAGTCAAGTTTCAGCCTGTGCAAAAGAGGAAGCACGAGGAAGCCCTACTGCCAAAGTTAACAGGAATATATACTGAGATGGGAAAAATGGGAAGATACTGAAAAAAGGGGGAGACTGTATAACGTAAACCACAAAATTATTTAGGCATTGAGAGAGAGAGAGAGAGAGAGAGAGAGAGAGAGAGAGAGAGAGAGAGTTGGAACTTGGTTCAAAATGCTCTTAAGGTTTCATTTCGTTGGGGAATTTAATTAGCAAAATGCCCAGAAAAAAATTCCATCTCACGGCACAGTGCTACCTGGAAGGCAGATGTGCAGGTTGTCTAGGATGGTGCAAATTAGTCCGATGTGTCTAATAGCTCGGATATAGAAGATCATATACTTTTCTTGCATTTTTTTTTTTAAATGCAAGGAAGAACGAACCAAAGGCCATGGACCCGCAAACTGTTCCTTCAAAGAAAAAAAACAAACACAATACAAAAGAAAGCCAAATTAAAGATCCGTTCATTTCCAGATGCCTGGACACGCTGCTTTTGAAAGACAGGAGATCATCGGAAGTAGGGAATACAGACAGAGGAAGACAGTTCCAGAGTTGACCAGTTGCATACATGAAGGACTGGGAGTAACGGTTAACTCTTGCATTAGAGAGTTGGACAGAAAATGGATGAGAGGTTGTTGCTATACGAGTACTTACTGCCCGTCGTAGAGGTGGAGGGATGCAAGCAGATAGTTCAGAGGAACAGTGGCCATTGAAGTAGCGATAGAAAAGAGACAAAGATGCAACAGTGCAGCGAAGAGACAGAGGCTGACGGGAGCCAGTAAGAGGAGAGTTAATGAGACGAAAAGCCTTTGATTCCATCCTATTGAGAAGAGCTGTATGTGGGGAGCCTCCCCATACGTGAGAGTTGTACTCTAAACAGGGGCGAATAAAACCCGCATATAAAGCCAATAACTGTGCAGGGGAAAAGAAAGTTCGGAGTCGGCTTAGGACATCCAATCTCTTGGAAGCAGATTTCACGAGATATAATATGTTCTTTCCAAGATAAATTCCGAGTGAATGAAACCCCAAGCATGTTCAAGGATGATGCAGGAACGAGCTGGACATTATTAAACATTAGTGGGTACTCCTGTGGAAGATTTTGTCAGGTTGTTAGGTGTAAGAACTGAGTCTTTCATCCATTAAAAACAAGAATATTTTTACCCCAGTCAGAGATACGAGCCACGTCAGACATTAGGTGTGCCATAGCCTCATCCCTTGTTTGTTGAAGTAAATGCTGAGATTGACGTTGCAGGAACCAGAAGGAAAGGTGAAGGGTGGAATCACTAAAGTACGAGTGGACAGGGTTAGATGTATAGCTTATAAGGTCACTGATGAATAAAAGGAAGAGAGTTGGTGATAGGACAGAGCCCTGAGGAACACCACTGTTGATAGATCTAGGAGAAGAACGATGGCCGTCTCCAACAACGGCTATAAAACGACCAGAAAGGAAGCTAGAGATGAAGGCACAGATAGAAAGATAAAAAACATAAGAGGGCAGTTTGCAAATTAAGGATATTTGCCAGACTCCATCGAAAGACTTTGAGATGTCAAGTGCAATGGCAAAGCTATCGCCAAAGTCCCGAAAGGAGGATGACCAGGAGTCTGAAAGGTAGGTGAGAAAATCGCCAGTGGAGCGTACCTGACGGAACCCATACTGACGACCAGAAAGAAGGTTGTGATAGGAAAGATGCTTTAAAACTTTTCTGTTAAGAAGAGAATCGAATACTTTTGAAACACAGGATGTTAATGTAGTTGGACGATAGTTAGGGGTTTAGGAATGGTCACCCTTTTTTGGGACTGGCTGAATGAGAGCAAACTTCCAGCAAGAAGGAAAGGTACAAGTTGACAGACAAAGGCAAAAGAGTTTACCAAGGCAGGGTGTAAGCACAGAAGCACAGTTCTTGAAGACAACAGGAGGGACTCCATCAGGCCCATATGCACTGTTAGTAGTGAGGCCAGTGATGGAGGAAAATACATCAGCTGAAGAAATTTTAATATCAGCCATGAGGAAGTCAGAGGGGGAAGCGATGGAGGAACAGCACTGGAATCGTCTAAGGTGGAATTGGAGGAGAAATTCTGAGCAGAGAGATCTTTATCCATAGAAGAAATAGCTACAGAGCCATCGGAGTAGAAAAGAGAAGGGAAGGGTTTTTGGCAAGGAACCAGAAGGAGAGTTGAGAACATTTAGTGTGGATGAAATTATTTTAGCAGAGCGAAGGACAGACTCAGCATGATTCTGGGCAGAAACATAAGAAAGATGTGATTCAGGGGTGGTTGGCTCCAGTACACTTTATATTAAAAGGAATGTATGTTTCCATGCCGGAGAGAATAATCTCTGTAATGCGTAAGGCACACGCAGATAGCTCCCGACCATCGAAGTAATAATCAATTCATGGAAAATCAAAGTAGTTCTGCCTGAGGGCCTCCCAATCCGCAGCTCCAAAGTGCCACAGACGACGTTTCTTTGGAGGGTCCACAGGCCGCACTGGAGCGATAGGACATATTAAGGTAATAAGGTTATGATAGGAGGAGCCCAACAGAGAGAAAATATTAACAGAATAAGCAGAAGGATTAGTTGTAAGGAAGAGGTCATGTATGCTGGAGCTCTCTCCAAGGTAGTCAGGGATACAGGTAGGGTGTTGTACAAGCTGCTCTAGGTCATTAAGGATAGAAAAGGTGTAGGCTTGTTCACCAGGTGGATCAGTGAAAGGAGAGGAGAGCCAAAGGTGGTGGTGAACATTGAGAAAGGAGAAATGGATAGAATGTGTTCCATCACAGAAGTAAGATTGTCCAAAGAATTTCTGACAGTCAGTAGAATTAGGCGATAAGTAAATAGCGCAGATATATTTAGTTAGAGAATGACAGGAAAGCCGAAGCCAGAGAGTAGAGAATTCAGAAGAATCATTTTCAGGAACACGAGAGCAAGATAGGTCGTTGCGTACATATATGCAACAGCCACCTTTGGCTTTGAAATGAGTATAGACAAAGTAGGAGAATATAGAAAAGGGTTTGCTGCCAGCTGCCGCAGACAGCTGGGTCTCTTGTTAAGAAGAGAAGGTGAGGTTTAGAGGAGGAGAGGTGGTGTTCCACAGAAAGAAAATCAGAGGATAGGCCGCGAATGTTGCAGAAATGAAGAAGAAGTGAGACAGGCACATTGAGTCATCACCGGGATAGGGGCAGATGGTGGGAGCATTTGTGCCCCCCCCCCCCCCCCCGGGGACTCTGAGGCTACATTGTTTGTCGCCATTTTTTCTAAAATTTTGAAAAGGAAGTGTAGTGTGCAGTGTGCATGTAGTTTGGTGTTGACAGAGAGACTTGTATTGGAGAGCCTGCTGGCCTACTCCGTGTAACTGGAACACTACTGACGCTGTTCAGAATCAGAATTTGCTTAAACATTCATTATATACTTTATAAGAACCATTAGTATGTTGAGAAGCAGGAGTGCTAGCTAGGTGGCACTGATAATTTCCGCAGAGTTCGTGCATTTTCAGTTGCTAGTCAGAGTTCCCTGGTAGCCTCCTGTTGTGTGCATAGGTATTTTGTAAAGTTATGCGTTAATTTTTATTCCTCTTTTTCTCTCGATAATGTTTTATTATGATATAGTCATATTTCATTTCAGTTTGTATGCTTAATCATTAAGAGTGCTATGTAATGTAAGAAAGCTCTGGAATACTTTTTATGTCTCCTACTTGGAACTGTTGTGGTTAGGAGCACCTCGAATGCTCGAGCAGCAAGAAAGATTATAAAAGGAAGGGTGAGTGACTAGAGAAGTCAGTTTATTTATGGTCTTGTGACATTAGTGTAGCTCTGGCATTTGCTAAATTAGCTGATCAGACAGTGTAGTTACTTGGAGAATAAATGATACAAACATGAGAAGCCTATGTTATTACGACGCCTGAGTTGATCTTGTGTACACTTGGATCAAAAATGATCTTTACATGAACGCCATTGAATATCTGCAACTTTAAACACTGATATTGTAAAGCTCGAATTTTAAACTTTATGTGATGATGGGGTATTAGCAATCCCACCGTAATGCCACCAGTGTAATGGTCGGAAATTTGAGCTCTTATGTGATGATGAGAGATAACATATCCCACTGTAAAGACACCAGTGTAATGACAAATTAATTTTTAACAAGTGTGGAGCTCTCAATTTTGACTTACCAAAAGAATGAGTTTGAGAGAGAGTATGCTGCCACCAACCAGCGTGTGCTGGGAATTTATTCCACCAGGAAAAATGCTGAGGATTTCTGGGGCTTTGAAAATAAGAGAACTAGGGTAGTGTGTCGTGAGTAATAAGATATTAGCACACCTTGCGGGCCACTCAACCTCACGATTAAGTCTCCTTAGGGAATAGTAAGACTTAAACTCAACAAGACTTAACTTAATATTTACTAATAATAAACATACAATAAAAAGAAACAAACAAAATAATTAGATCAATATAAAACACAGATTACTTTGCAGACTATGAATGACTAGGAACTGAAAGATAATTACTGTATATCATCGCACTGAGAATATCACTAGGCAGACTAAGTATAATAAGGATCAATAATTTTAAGCACAAATCTCCACAGCTGAATAAATACTCAGGATGATATTATCACACTAATATATAGTGTCCTTCACAATTGGGTAAATGCTCAAAAATATTATCACACACTATTATAATAATCTTCACCACTGAATCAACACTCCTAAATGGCACTGATACACTAGGTTTTATCCTTTCCGGGAATATGAATCTTACCTCTTAAACTAATATTCAAAATGATACTGTCCCACGTGAAGCCAGCTATCTCGCGGTCTCAAACGGACTCATCGGGCAGACTCACTGAGATACTACCGCCACAGAATATTCTCTCAAGTCCGAACCTACAACTTAACTAAAAAATCATACAATTGACACCATACTTTAAAAGGAACTATACAAAAGGATCAATTCTCTAAGGGGATGAATATTCAATGCTCTTAGGGAAAAATACTTGTGAACTCAAAATCCTATCCAGCCAAACACAGCACACAAAAGGATGGAATGTTCTTGTCGACCAGCCAATTCGCGCTCGGATTTCGTGAATTAAAAGGGAGGGGATTTCAGTGTAAGCAAGCGTTAGGCAGTTAGTGCGAGCCAAGCGGCTTTAGTCACTCGTTTCTGGTGAAGATATGAGGACAGCAACAATCAGTAACCGATGGAAGAAGACCGCGCTATCAAATCAGTACAAAAGGGGCAGAGGAAACATCACTAACACTAATGTATATGAGAATTTACCTCACTCAAGTATGAAAAGGAGAGGAGGACATATGGACTTTACACACACACAAACCTGAAATCGATGGAAGAAAACGGCGCTATGCCGGTCTCAGGCAAATCGCACGGTTTATGTAAGCTCGGTTGTTCTAATATTGGGAATTGGCTACGACTTCGATTGACCACTCTGCAGCCTTACTGTTTTTTTTACAAAAACTTCCAAGGGATATGAAAAATCTATTTACACTCCAGCTACATGGATTGACTTACAATGCTTAAAATTTTGTGACAAGTGTACGGGGTTTATAATTATCCTGAAATCTAAACGAATGAGTATTTGAACGACTTATATCCATGTGTTACGTGACTTTGCGAGTCAAGGCCAAAACTGCAAATTTCGCGATTACTAATGATGATTATCGAAAATCAGAATTTAGATAAATGTTAATTTGCTACTGCATAGTACAAAAAGGAGATATTATTAACACTGACTTGCAAATTTCGAATTCTAAGTACGAAGACAAAGATTCGCGATTGTTAATTCTTGCTAAACTTTCGCTACTGGACGGACAAGCTGGGAAAGCGACTGATCCACATGTATAAAGACGATCGTATTCACGTAGTTTCTCGATTTAGTTCCACTAATGATAGTTTTGCGTTCACACTATGAATAGTGATAAGAGATTAAATCTAAATATGTAATTTAACGGTTGACCAAACCACTGCGTAGAGAGAATAATATCTAGTGTTCAAGGTTACAATTATGTTACACTTATTCTAACTTTGACTACCCCTTATTCTAACTTAGACTACCCTTATACTAACTTAAATTATTCTTAAATTACCCTTAAAATTACGGCAGTACAATATTGGCATATACATATCTCATTGGCATCTAAGTATGGCCGTATCTCTCTCAAGCATACCAACCATACAGACGAGCATTATATAACAAAAAAAAAAATTCGTTCACACACGTATGTAGAGGTCACCAGTGTAAAGATAAATTCTGACCCGAACGTTTATTGAAAGGCTGACCCCTTCGAGAAACGATTCACTGGGCGTCGTCATTCCTATGCTGACTGAACTACTGCTGTTGGAGCCTATGGCAGTGTGGAACGAGGCCATAACAATTGTATAATTTAACCATAATTTTCTAAAATGCATATATGGTAGCCAATCTTGAAAATTCGGATCTACCGTTGCTTAATACTACTCACACAGTTTTATGAAGATTATTTCATTTTTTACTCTGTCTTTTTGAAAGAAGTACAATTGTTCACAATCACAGAGAACACAAGTATTTTACATAAAATACACCTCTGCCATTTTAAAAGATAAATATGAGTTAGGGTGCATGAGCGAGCTTTATGACTGCATTTAGCTAGTATTATATGCATATACACAGTACGATCGCCCAAAGAAGTGATGACCCGATTCCCAGTACCTTTCGCTCAGAAAGTGGTATCTGGCAACTGTCACGGCCATGTTATATTTTCTATATTGCACACCGGAAAGAGCAGTATTTGGGTAAACACCACCAAAAAGTAATATATTAGTGTTTTTACCATGTGTATCTCGCATTACGGAAGAGGAAACCACAATACACTAAAGTTGAGGCTTACAAGTACGAAAGAATGTGAAACGCACGAAACTCTCGTAGTACTTATTTTCCATTCAAAATCAACAATACAGAAGGAAATATGTCCCATAAAATAAAACCCGCAGCTAATCGTAATTTCGAAATCATTAGCGCCATCAAATCAGAAAACTAAACATCTAAAGATATATTATTATCCACATTTCTCTATGCGGGATGATATTCACGCGGGTAAACCCTTAAGTGCTGAAAGCCTGTAAGCAAGATTGATCGTCAACAAGAAACTACAGCCTGTCGGTGCAAACAGATTATTGCCCTTTATTTAGCAAATATTCCAGTAAGACAGATATACTGGCACCTTGACAGTTAACAGATAGATAAGCGATATAGAGGTAGAACACTGGAAATTTGCTACTGGAGCCCCTCGTAGCACAAGACCAAGACAGACGGATTAATACAAGTGCCCAAGATCAACCACTTACCACTTGTGTTGCTATCAAGAAGCAAATTAATCTGCCGGCATTCAGTGACGTTAGTGAAACCAATGCAATCATAAGTGGAAAACTGGTCATTTTTATTCACACGAAATTCCAACATGTTATAAAACATGTAGGGCAGTTGCATGGAAGAACTAAAGAGGGAGAGGTTGATAGTCAAAAGCATGAATGCGACAATGAAGATAATTAAAACCAAAAAACATATTAAAAATAAGGGGGAGGGAGGGGGAACCGTGACAAAGGTCGAGACACCCCCTCACTCCCCTGGCGTTGTAATGACTGACGGAAGACCTGCCGTGCACTGTTACCAAAGGAAAAAATTATTGAAATCCGCTAAATTAGTCTCAGATGCGGTAAACATCCGACAGACAGGGAAATTAACGAAAAAAAACGGGCAAGACTTAAAAAAAAAGAAAAAATGGGCAAGACCTGAAAAAAAAGCTAGAGAAATGTAATAATTTTATACCAGATAGACTGCTTTTGAAATCTCTAAATTTAGCGAGAAAATCGCTTCATTGGTAACTGCTGGCATGAGTCGTGAAAACGTGCCAGATGTCACTGTTTATTTATTTTTTGATTGATCTATTTAAAAAAAAAAAAAAAAGGGCTAAACTTTAACTAGTATTTTCGCAAGATTATTTTTTTTTACACCATAAATAATGTTCGCAGGGCAGGGAAAGACTGTTTTCGTCTCCTAAATGAACGTTGCCAGGCCCAGGGAGTTTTGTACGAAACTTAAAGAAATCGAGTCATCACTTCTTTGGGCGATTTGTACATGAATAAAAGAGGTCATGCGTGAATGTCCCTAAGAGTTCTCATGAAACAATAACTATGAAACAGAAGTTATTCCAGGTGAATGGGCTGTAATTCACTTAAGTCTTTTGTATCGCTGCTTGGAGATCAAGAGGTACAACTGTAATGCCATTTTTCTTACATATAATGTAAGTAGTATAAGAGTAATTTAAGTTAGTATAAGTATAGTTTAAGTATATGATGTATGTAATTTACATTAAGTTTGGTACGTGATAAGTGTGTATTCTGGACCGTGTTAAGATATTGTAAAGTGTAAAGTGGACTTTGTAAATCATAGTTTTGGGCTCGATTTTATTAGTAAAAGCAACTGGTCAAGTAGACGAGCAGGAGCATCTGGTTTCGATAGAGTGATACAGAAAGTTGATTTGGAACTTTATATTGGCGAAGAGTCATATTTACAACTAGAATTCAGATTTTTGTACTTGGGCTCGTGTTTGCTGTATTGTTCTACTAAATAACGTTGTCTAAGAACCTAAGTAAAGTCTGATTATTGATTATTGGCATAGATAACCCGCGAAAAATTAATTTATTTGGCATAGACCTCAGTTGTTGCATCATGTGTGTGGCTAGACAGAGAGAAATTGTATCAAACCGTGATTTCAGGCGTCGTATGTTAAATTGTTAGACCTATGCTATTGCCACAAAATTTAAATCATCATAAGTCATATTTTTATAAGTAGAGTAATGCGTACGTGTTTATGGCAAATTCTGGTGCGTTGATATAGCCTGGAGACTGTAACGTAACTGTTTGTAGTCAGAACCAGACAGAGAAAACGGAGCGGATGTTGGCGGGCGCGGGCTCTCGCGTGCCCACCAAGCGTCACTCTCCAGTAGGACTTCATTGGGTGTGGACGTTTCAGGTAAAGCTCCGAGAATTTACAGTATTTCTCCCTTATACGTCATCATAATTAGTTGTCGATATAACTATATTTAAAGTAAGATATCTGATCATATTATCAAAATCCTATGACTCTCCAGTAGGACTTCATTGGGTGTGGACGTTTCAGAACCGGCAAATGGCGTTGGGTCATGGAGTCTGCGCCGGCCATTGTATGAGAGTCACATCGACCAGTGCCCGAAAGCCCTTTACACTAATTTACACATAGTCTATTTCCAATGCACAGTATAGTCAAAGTCGGTTGGTCTACTTAATAAGCCAATTATTTATAAAAAAATGTAGTATGTTGGTAAAAGGTGTGTTAGAAGCGAATAGTGTATTGTCCCGCCACGTGGAGCGCTGTGAGCGCTGAGTTCTATAGTGTAATAATCATGGTTTATGTATATTTTTCCTAGATATGTCATGTGGTGTAACCCAGGTAAAATATGGATGTTTTCCTTAGAATTGGAGTAAATATTGTAAGACGTGTCACTGGGTATCGCTACGAGTCCGTGTGAGACCGTGGTGTGGATTATGGGAGTTACCCCTATTGAAGAAGTTTTCTATGTTGTCGTCGGGAGGAGAGTATTTTTCATGTATTCGCGTTAGATGGGACGATTTATAAACTGTGTGGAATAGATCTTGCATTTTCTCTCTCTCAATTATTCTGGCGTAATGGAGACTATTGATTTATTAAGGCCTAGTAATTAAAACTTGCTTGAAACTCTTTCATATTTGTGTAGTTTAAGGTTAATAATATAGATAAGTAAATTATAATAAAATGTGTTTGGTTATGATCCTATGGGGTAGTATAAGTATAGACTGAGTGGCCTGCAAGGTATGTTACATCTAAAGAACCACGCTCTCCTATAAAATGCTCACGTTACCTTGTTAGTGCCAGAGGCCCCTTATCCCTCTTCCATCGTACGGGACTAAATAACATTTTTTTTTTTTTCCCGGCAACTGCTGGGTGGTGGCAGCGATACCAAATTATTTTAATTATTAAAGAGGCCTTTTTAATGTTCTGCCAGTAACTGTAATCACTTGATAAAATTTAATTCAACTATTAGACTGGGTGGCAAAAGCAGTGTAATTTAATTAATTACAAGTTCTAAAAGGTTGCTAAAGTTCGCGCCCCTACACTGGTGTCAGTTCGGTGGGATTTTCTCAAATTTCAAGAGTGCTAAAAGTTGCGCACTAGACAACATAACAGAGATATCTTCCTACAGTGAACCAATTAGGTCCACATAGCTAACAAAGTCATCTCGTTCGAAGATGATCATTCTTACTTTTTTTTTACTGGTAGCTATAGCAACCGAAGACATAAAAAAGTACTCCAGTAACAATACTCTGGTACACTAGATGAGCCGTGCATACCCATCTAAATTGTAGAATGAGCCTGCCAGATTATGGACGTTGGGACTTATAGGCCTATAGATATTTCATCGGGAACTCAGATTGTTAAAAAGGCTCCCATAACGATGCCTGCTTTATTGGACGAGGGACGTCCTACACTCTGAGAGTCTAATTGATCTCTGTCTCTCCTAATTTCGTGGTGACAGAAGTAACTGGGCATCCGTTTACCATTACATTACACTGGGTTAAGGAATTCTTGGATTTATACACAAAAATCAGTCTTTACAGGATTCTTTTCCATAGTCGTCATACTGGCAGAGGAAACTGTCAGCGGCAGTCACTGCATTCAAGCAAGTGCCTGAATCATCAAAACACAGCACCAAACATCCGCTCCCTTACTCTGTAAATTATGTCTTTCTAACAAAATGTCTCCCAGTATGTTACAGAAGTGATATGACTAAATGACAAAGAAAACAACATTAATAATATCATAGTGGATAATATGAAAATTGTATGACAGTATAGTATGCCCTACACTGAGGACAAGCAAGTTAATAGGGAGATATTATACTAATGTACACACAGAAGAGGACTAATTAGATCAGTCAATTATATGATGGTTTGAGTAAATCATTATAAACTGGAAAATAACAAGCTTAGGGAATATACAAAAATTGTATGATGGTTATATGTTTAGAAAATTTACTGATACTATGCTATGTTGATGAATAATAAAACGACATCATTATGTTAGCTGATTTTACTGGACTTACAATGGCTTTGCGAGTGAACATAATCTTGTATTAACCAAATAATAATCACAAATTTAGTTGGATGTCCACATGGCTGCACACAATGGCACATGTAAATTTTCGGGCAAACAAAGAGCCCATCAGGGTAAAGACCGAAGTGGCTCTCCAAGGAAAGCATAGCAGGACAGGCGAATATATGACCAAGGAAGGGGCAAGGGCAGGAGAAGACGTGATGGTGAGGCCGGCGGCAAATGGTCGACGAGGGCAGGGCGGGACGGGTAGAGCAGGGTGGAAGTCGCGGCGACGATTAAGGAGGCACCGGCGACAAGCTGCTGGTCGAAACCGCCCCGACGCTGCCCTCAACCCCCTTGCCCTTGATGGAGTAGGGCTGTAGAGGCTCGCCCAGCTCCCCAGCAGGAAATGGAAGCCAAGGAGTGAAGGCCCGGTCGCGGTCGTGCAGAAGGATGGCCTGGATCCAGGTGGTGGCAGAGAAAGGGTCGTCAGCTGTGGTAGAGGATGGAGGGTGGAGGAGGCTCAACCTCCAGGTCGAGAGGACCAGGGCCCTCGACCTCTAGGTGGAAGGGACAGTCCGAACCCCCTCGGCTGCTGCAGAGAGCTGGTCCCGCCGTGGACTGGGGTGGAGACGTTGACACGGCGAGAGGTGGGATGCGAGTGCAATAACACAAATCAAAACTGCATAAATAGAGGTAAACTGCATAAACAGAGGTGGAGTCGACGGTGCTGTAGTTGGTGGTTACCCCTGGGCAGTGAGGAGAGGGCTGTCATGTTCCCACCAAAATTTCCTCAACTTCAGGATCATGTTGCGATTTCTTCACGTTACTTTCTTTTTTGAACGGATCTTGAATTTGGCTCACTCTTACCTTGTTTTTATTTCTTGGAGGGAACAATTTGCAGGCTCTTGGCCTTTGGTTCCTTCTTCTTTGCATTAAAAAAAATTCAGGAGTAATTTTTTTTTTTTCTTTTCTATCCTAATCTCATGGAATTTTTTTCCCATACATTTAACACAGCAATGTACTGTGCAAAAACCACTATGATCAACAATCCTACTAGATGAATGCAATAAGAGGATGTACACGATGCAGACTCAAAAAAAAGGATCATGAAGGAGGTGAGACATCTGAACACTCACAAAGTCAGAACTGTTTAGGTAACCAATCCTGACTAGCTGAGAAGAGGTAATACATTGTAAGTGGGAAAAATAGAAGAGCTATTTATAGTTTCAAACATTTCAAAGTCACGTGAAGGGATAGCATTGCGCCGGCGGTTTGGGTACGTAGTCTAGGACAATGTAAAGACCAGAACTTCAAGTGACTTGACAGGAATATAACATTAACAAATGCTGCAGTATAAAAATCAAAGTAATGTACATAGTCCAAGTGAATGTGAAAAACTGGTAGGTTAGGAGCAGGTGTGAAAGAATATGCAGATGGAATAGTATTGACTGAAAGGTTACGAAATACAGCATTCTCACAGGGGTTAGCTGTGATAGGAAGGATATTAAATACAAACACAGGACAAAGACTAAGGGACTGAGCAACGGATGAACACGAGTGTATGAGATCTGATAGGACAAAAGCCACAGACATATATATACCTCCAATCTATCACACAAAACCCAATACACTCTTTTGCTGATGACTCGACACCTCATAGTTCTTTCACATTTAGTACCTCTTTTACACAGTCTATCTATCTATCTATTGCCAGATGCCTTAATACCTTAGGGGTGGCCACAAATAAATCGCCTCCATGTCGCCCTGTCCCCCGCCATTTCATTGCCCAGCCCCCAGCTCACACCCCCCTTTCCCATATACCTCTCCACTCCATCCCTCCATCTCATCCTTGGCCTCCCCCTCCCTCTCCCCCCCTCAACCTCACTCACATACACTCTCCTCGTCAGTCTCACTCTCCATCCTCTCAGTGTGTTTCTCCTAACGCTTCTTATCACGTCCAAATCCACATCACAACGCTCCTTCACTTCCTCATATGTCAGTCTCTCTCTCCATGTGACTCCACATGCTCCGCTCAAATAATTCATTTCCACTGTTCTCACTCTTGACATCTGTCCCTCCAACAAGGTCAAAGCTTCACTTCCATATGTTAGAGTTGGTATCACAATACTGTCATGTAGTAGCTTTTTCACTTCCATGCTCACTTCCCTGTTTCGTATGACTGCATTCAAAGAACCAGCAACGTTTCTTCCATGCTGTACCCTTTCAAGCACTTCACCCTCTAAACTTCCATCCTTACTCATCACACTGCCCAAGTATTTAAACACACTCACATTTTCCATTTCCTCCTCATCCAACCTCACTGTACATTAACTTACTTCACGTGTCTCGAAGACCATAACTTTACTCTTCCCTACATTCACCTTTAGATTCCGTTTCTTACACACTCTCCCAAACTCATCCACCAAGCCTTGCAGCTCCCTTTCGTTTTCACTTAACAACACAGTATCATCTGCAAACAACAGTACAGGGAGTTTCCAAACACTGCCCTCTCTCATTAGGGCAGCTTCAATATCCACTGCCATACCTTGTATCTCTTTTATAACCCCATCAATATACAGACTGAACAACCACGGAGACATAACACATCCCTGTTTCAATCCAACCTTCAAACAGAAAAATTCACAATGTTCACTATCCACACGCACTGCAGCCTTAGCACCCTCATACATACTCTTCACAGCCGTCAGCAATTTCCCATCTACTCCATATATTCTTAATACTTTCCACAATCCTTGTCTATCCACCCTGTCATATGCTTTCTTCAAATCCATGAAGGCGGCATACAACTACTTTCCCCTCTCCAGAAACTTTTCCACCAAAGATCTACGAATGAATATCTAATCTACACAACCTCTTCCCTTCCTAAAACCTCTCTGTACTTCTCCAACTAATTCCTCTGTTATTTCCCTAACTCTGTCAATAAGTATCCTACCACATACTTTTCCTATTACACTAAGAAGACAAATGCCCCTTTGATTACCACACACTTCTTTTTCCCCTTTTCCTTTGTACAGGGAAATAATTACACATGACTTCCAATCCTCTGGGACTCTACCTTCCTCCCAGGCTAATATGCACATCTTCCACATCCATTCTACTACTATCTCTCCCCTGTGCTTCAGCATGTCACCACACACTCCAACAATTCCTGGGGCTTTCCCCATTTTTACTTTCTTCATTGCTTCCACAACTTCCATCCTACTGATTTCTTCCTCTCTTCTCACATACCTCCTTCTCCCAGCCATTCCCCAGCCACTTATACGTGTATTCCTTTCATTCTCTATGTTCAACATTTCCTTAATGTGTTCTTTCCATCTGCTCACTTTTTCTCCGTTTTCCACTAATAATCTACCATTTTTATCTTTTACTCCGCAACTAACTTCTTTGGCACCCTGTCTCTCTTTACCTCTTTCCATAACATTTTCTTACAATCCTTCCACTTTACACTCAAGTTCTTTCCAAATTCCTCATCCAATCTCTTCTTAATTTCCCTTACTAATCTTTTCACCCTCTGTCTTTCTCTCTACATATAACTCTCTCTTCCGTTTCTCAACTTCTTCCACGCCCCTGTTTCTCATCCACTCACTATATGCTTTCTTCTTTTGTGCCACAGCCTCTCTCACCTTTTCGTTCCACCATGCTGTTCCCTGCACCCCCTTTCGACTTTTCTTCACCCACCACACCACCTCACATGCTGCACAGATTTCTTCTGTGAATATCTGACACACACTCATCTCGCGGTCCATTTATAACCATCCCGAGGGCCACATTTGGCCCGCGGGCCATGAGTTTGACACCCCTGATATAGATAGATAGATAGAAATGTGTGTGTGTGTGTGTGTGTGTGTGTGTGTGTGTGTGTGTGTGTGTGTG
>JAGKTI010007400.1:25298-37063 GCA_018397915.1 Birgus latro
ATGTGTGTGTGTGTGTGTGTGTGTGTGTGTGTGTTCTCCTTATTATTTAAACAGGAATATTCAGTTCCATCTTGCACGACTAAGCAGCAATGGCCAGCCTTGTAAGCAAGCTCATAAATTTTCTGTCCACGTCTGGGATATGAATGTTCATTATTTTACTGAACCACTACTGTAGTCGTAACTAGCCCACACCTATGGTTGGTAGCGTTTTTCTATCCTTTTTCCTCTGAGTTATTTCAATAAATTTTTGAACATGTACTGTACAGTGCATGAAAAGTGCCAGGGAAGGGTGCTTTCACGTCGTGGCACCGATGTAGTAGGGAAGCTCTGTTGCCTGAACGACAACAAAAATGCATGAAAACAGTCACAGGTCAAGTTTTACGATCTTTTTGCCAATTTATATATGTTAATATTCCTGTCTAGGAAGTGGCGACCATCATCCACTCACTGGATGTAGTGCTGCCTACTTCTTCCTTCACTGTAATCATTCTTATTCTGTGTCTGCCCTTCTCTCTTCCTATTTCACCCATCTTTCCTGTCACTTTCTGTCACTCTTCTTTCCTTTTCAGGTGGCTTTACATTCAGTGACAAGCCTAGCAGTTTCCTGTAAGCTAGGAAATAATTTGCTACGCTGGGTGGTAACCATGTAACCAATCAACACGTGTTCCCTACATATCAGAAAGTGAGTTGGCGGAGGTTAGTGCACCTCCCCGTAAAACAACTAACTCAAAGATAGTGGGCCATCCCTTATGGGATTATCGCGTCTGTCTATAGATAGATATACAGATATTCCTGTGACCACGTCGAGTGTCATATCTGTATCTGAGGTGCATGTCCGGCTCAGAGCATGTCCAAACATCCAAAGTCCCTCAAAAGCAGCATATATATTTCTTCTTTTAAGGAATCCTTTTTCAAGTAATCATTAGACTGCTTATCACTGACACTGGGGAAAAAAGTAGGGCTCTATTCAAGACTTTCCTAATTAATTTCGTTCGTCATGTCTCCCTCTCTGGCTAAAAATATCCCTTTACCTCTCCCTCTCTCTTCTTGAGTTCGTCACTTCCTTCACCGCTCGTCCTCTTTTGGATGTTGTTGATTTCTGTCCCACGCTGACGTCACAGGAGGTAAAATGATCAATGGGATATTCGTATCATTAAACGTGCCAGTAACTTAGGCTTCAGCTTCATCTCACTATAATGGTAGCTCATATGTGAAAGGGAAATTTCATAATTACAAATAAAATTCAGTAGTTATTTAATAGAATCTGGTAACAGTGAATGGCGTTATTTTTCTTTATGATCCATTCTCTAAAGTGAAATAGAAGAAAACTACAGGCATTTTTAGAGTGAGGGAGGGCATACCCGATTGGACATGTGTTCTGAATCAGAGATTCCACGTGACACTTGCTGCGGAAGATAAGAGAAAGGAGACCGGAGAGGATGCTGGGAAGAGAAAAGAGCTAATTTTATATCTTACGAAGAAAGACAAAAAAAATCAATCATAAAAAAATTGAGAAGCTGTTCCACTTACTCAGTTTTGCTAAACTTCGTTTGATTTTGTTCGACTTTGTTCCCTTTTCTTTCCACGGACGGTGGCGTAAGAAACTCTAAAATAAGAATAATCTAGGAAAATTACGGAATAATAGGGAAGATACTCGAGGAATCGGGCCAGTGAAATGTGTAATATATTTTACTTTATCATCTTTAGCTTGCCTTTAGTTTCCCATATATTCATATTCAGACAGTGTATTAATAGTATTGACCTACTGTTATGCTACGTATTTGTGGGTCGGTTTCTCGCCCCTCAAATACGCAGGCTACAGCAGGTCACTGTTCTAGACCGGGTTGGTAATTCCAAGGAAAAGACTGGACACAAAAACAAGACAGTGACTTTTACACACATGTATTACAAATATCTTCCCAGAGATAATTCACCAACAAATACACTAGATGCTGGGTTGGCCGGGGATGGGTTAACGACTTTACACAAGATTTTACTTGACGGGGAATCTGTCACTATACCGGCTGGTAGAAAGTATGGTAATATTAACTCATACACCGCGGGTCGTCACTTTCCTGATGGTCGGGTGCAATGCATCATACCGCGGGGCACCACTTGAGTGACTCTGTGTTATTTTTAACTCCCCCGGGCTTTCAGGTGGTGACTTGTATCATCTATCAGCACTGCCAATGTCCAACAATAGTCAAAGCTGCTAATGTCATCAGTACTCCCATCCATTGTTGACAATTTAGCCATTTTCCCCCATTCTAGACTCCCCTCTCTGCCTCCCCTCCATTACCCTCCGGTGACGTTTGCTCAGCCGCTCTCCGTTAAGTAAATCTTCCCCGGATTTTTCCACTGTTTTCATCCATTGAAATGAGCCCTATGCCCTATTCTTATACAAAATAATATATATATAAATAAGGTAATTGATAGTGCCATACACCTGGAATTGGCTAATTATCACTTAGCAACATCCAACCTGCACTCGTTCGCTAATTTCCCCTGCTTTTTTTCCCCGTGAAATATGCCGTATGAGCTACTCTCGTAATATAAATGTATATAAAAAAGGAAGGGAGAATCCTGAGTGATATTTATATTCACCTGGAACTACCTAATTTACATGTACTGTCTAGATTTCCTACGACTTATTTCTTAGGATATACATTAGCTGCTGACATTTTCAGCTCTTTGCTACAGATACAGCCAGTTTGCTCTCGTCCTTCTCGGTAAGGCCCTGTGACCTCTACCCCTACTAAACATTGTGTGGGAAGCGGTAAAGGACTGTAGATATATACAAGTGTAATAAAGTACTGGAATTAATAAAGTGTGAGTGGGTATTTGAGTAAGAAATGACAGAACACAAGCTGCTAATTAGCGGGAGGGAGTGGGTGGCTCGTACGCACTCGTGTTTTACATTGCTTTCACCGTTTTTTTTTTTAGTATGGATTCCAAACTACTTGGAAATCATTGAATAGTGTTTTTAGTGATAATATCTGGGAGTGGTATTCAGATTAGGGGATGTCGGGAAGTGTAAAGTGGAGACTTAATTACCCAACTTCAGAAGTCTCCAGAAGTCCTACGGTAGTCAACGAGTGCTAAAAAAAAACATCCCAGGAGAAAGCTGAAGGTATGTGCCATAAGCATAGTTAATTATAATATTCTAGGACTAATAACTGATTTTTGGCAAATATTTTAAAAAAGTCAGTCGGAGCGCAAATATCCCCGTGGGAATGGCACGGAAAACCTCCGACAACCCCGCGGTGTAGGGGTTAACCCAGCACGTATGACATAAAATACACTTATGATTCAGGACACAGGAATGAATTTACTACAATTTCCCAATCTCGTATAGCACTGGACGGCACTGATGCATGAATTACGTTAACACCTGTGTCAGTAGACACTCACCTGGCCGGAAGTCTATCTCAAGTAGAGTCGGTCGCGCAGTGATCACTGAAGGGGGGACTGCGGTATTTTAGCGGGACATTAGGAGATGGCTAGGCATACCATAACTAATGTGCCTGGACACTGGGACGGGTGGAAGTTTAATACACAAGGGGGAGGCAAGATTGGAATAATGTCCTTTCCTTCTGTTAGTCACTGTGGTGTTTCACTCGCGTGCCTGTACACTAGGGAGGGAGAGTTTTAATAAACAAGGGAATGGCACGATCGGCATAATATTATTGTTCTGTTGGTCACTGTGGCGTTTCGTTCACTTGGGGATGCACGGGACTCCACTCGGGATATAAATTAGGCCAAAGTTACTATTGGGCTCGTCCAGTCTTACACTCTGGGCTCCTGGTCACTTTATCACTAGAATATACTATAAGGAATCACCCACATGGTATAAACTAATGCACACCTATATCTGGGTCTAGAAGGCACACACATAGGTAAAGTCCACTCGTTTCACTATCACTGGTGGGCTGCAGGTTGATTCCTCCATCCAGAGGAAGGACAGAGTGAAGCGCCCCTGGGCAGGGCCCCACATGTAGTCGTGGGACTAAGAGCTCGGCCTGAAGAGAGCCAGGAGATGGCCCTGACGTCGAGTCTGAGAGAGACTCGGAGAGGTCTCACCCACAGGTAAGTCGCGCCCTGGTGTTTGGGGCAACTCCCAGGGTGACTGAGGACCCAGGGTACTGGAACCTGGGATGGCTGGACTGCAGCAATGGCTGGAGGGCGTCGTGGCCGTCAGGGTCGTCACACGGGAACCTTGGGCCGGGGGAGTAGTGGACAGGGCCTGACGTTGGCTGCTGGGTCTGCTGGGGCTCCGCTTTGGGTGCTGTTCACACTGGTGGAGTTGCAGGGAACCAAGGCCTCGGGTGAGGCCTTGCCACGGTTCGGGGGAAGGGTCCTCTCTGGCTGCAGGATCTCCTGTGGAAGAGAAGCGGACTGTGGCCTGCTCTACCTCCGGCCTGACATGACTAGTGGCCGACGTCATAGTGGCACAGGGGACAGCAGCTTCAGTGCGGCTGGTGGCCTGCTCTACCTCTGGTCTGACGTGACTAGTGGCCGACGTCGGTGTGGCACAGGGGACTGCAGCTCCAGGGCGGCTAGTGGCCTGCTCTACCTCTGGCCTGATGTGACTAGTGGCCGACGTCGTAGTGGCACAGGGGGTTGTAGCTCTGGTGCGGCTAATGGCCCGTACCGTGGAGCTAAGAGGACTAGTAGCAGAGGGACGGACTATGGCCGATCCTTCCTCATACGCAGTACGGCTTGTGGCAGGTACTGCAGCGCTACTCTGGGGGGAATGACTACAGGAGTCAAACAACTTATGGCTGGTCCTATCCTGCAGCGGGGATGCAACTGGGGAACTGACTATGGGCGGTTCCGCCCCGTACCCGGTATGACAATGGCCAATACAGCAGTGTTGTGTGGAGTTGTAAACCCCACCCCTTACCTGGCGAGTGGAATTTCGGTCGGAGACTAGGCGCCAGTGACTGCTACCTTTCCGGGGCATCAGCTGGGAGTAAGAGGGGCGCCGGGGAGGGATACAGATGCGCCGTTCCTGCCCCGAGCCGCTCGGTGTCAGCGGCGTACCCCCGGTGGTACCGGGGAAGTTGGGGGTGTTGGGGTCGTCTGCATCAGCCGTTACGTCGTCTGCGGCCTCTTCCCCTAACTCCTGTATTTCACCTACCTATGTATTTCTCATTAAGCATGAGATTTAGGCTGCATGATACGATTATTAATATTAGAGAAATAACCTTGATACAGAGAAGGATGTTGATAGAAGAATACGATTTGACCATGCTGGTGATATCTGATCTTCTACATATGACATTGTATTCCTCATATAAAGACAAAGAACTTGCTCTCTCTTCTGATACTTACAGTATTGAGGTAACATAAAATATAAAATTACTTCTTCCTAGTATCACTCCCCTCCATTGGGAACGTCGATAATTTTGAGGAGTGGTGAATTTTGTCAAACAACCTTTGTATAACAGTCAACAAGAACCATAATATCTACAGCCTCTCCCTGTATGAGTCCAATGAATGATCGAATCTGATAAAGATACCCAGACAAAAGGATGAAAGTGGAGGAATGTGTTTGTGAAGCTTTGATCAATAGGAGGTTTGGAACGGGGCTTTGAGGTCTGTACGGCAAATGTAGGACAGATAGAGGACCCAGGGAAAAGTACTATGTAGCCTACTGCACTGGAAGGGAAACATCCTGTTCGTCCATCTTTTCCCACATTTATATGATGGTGATATTTTTAGGGTTTGGTTTTGGTTTGGTTTTGGCCGGTTTTTCCGATCGGATGCTATTCCTGACGCCAACCTTCACCTTATAACCAGACTTGGGACCGGCACCGAGTTCGGCTGTCTTACCCCCTCAGTAGCTTGGGGAAGTGTTGTTAACCTGACCCACTAATAGGCCTTTCTAGTATGGCCTCACCTTGTCGAAGCAGTACTCAAGCTCGCTCATCACTGCAAGGCAGCATTACACGAGCAGGCACTTCTCCACTCCAAAGGGGCTAGCACCAGCCTTGCAGTTTAGGTGTCCATCCACCCTTTCTGGGCCGCTAGGTAAAATGAGTACCTGAGGTAACACCTAAGGGAGGTAGCCGGGGTAAACTGCATGATGCAGTGGCTTTGTAACCCGATATTGTATCGACTCGCCACAGGTTCAAACGCCCAAGATACGGAGAGGGAACACAGATATCTTAAAAGAAAAGGAGCTAATGGCATAAAGAAGCCGAACAGAAGGCCAGTATAGACTGTAAGTATATTTAAATTAATGTGTACAGTATTTTAAAATGCTCCGGAAATGAACATCATTTTGCTAACGTAATTACCCCAGTGGTTATCTGTTTAAAGTTCTCAAAAGTTAAATGGCTATAGATCTGCTTGCGAGATAGTCCGTTGCCTTTCTCAGCTCCTCTGTTGAGATGAGGTCGAGGCTGTTGGTGTTTCGGGCTATGAAGCGGCGAAACTCAGGTAATTGGAGATTCATTTGTATGCTAATTCCTGCCACGCCGAGGGAACAACTTAGCTTTTTCGGGGCATTTTTGAGCCGTATGCAGATTTAAGAATTCCACAGACTATCTGTTTAAAGGTATATGATATTGTAAAGTGTGTTTAGAGCACTCTCTAGTCATTGCATAATAATATTTATTAAACTAATCAGAACTGAATTACAAACATCATTATATCCAAGGTTATTATGCATGGTGAGACTGACAGGGGTTTAGATGGATTATCAACCTCCTCGTTGAATATGTTTATCTTAGCATGTGGTAATGAACCGTTCAGCAACGATGCCTTATATCTGTGGTTCTTGATCAGTTTGACACACACACACACACTGTGACTAGAACACGGGTCGGACGTGTATCACTGAGCTCCGCTCTGGGGATACCTAAATTGTATCTATTTATGGGTCAAGCTCGTATCAGGCTATTTCAGGTGATGATCCAACACAGTAAAACAAGAAATAGCAAAGAAAGTGTAGCCTAACGCAAGTAAACATCTATATCAGTGTCAAGGAAAGTGATGAATTTCCTTATGTCGGCTGCACTGCACCAAGGTTAGCAGACGACAAAGTGATGCAAATACTGTAAGTAGAGATATTTTCTTTAAGATGGCTTCATATTTTGGAAAGATACCTTTAGAAAGTTATAAGAAAAGAGACAAAAGTAAAAAAACAGGATGATGACCTAACCAGAACTGGTTGAAAAGGAAACTTACGGTAAGTTAGATGAAAAAGCAAATGGACAAGAGAGATCTTTTCAAATGGAAATTGAAGAAATGAAGAATAAGCTACTCAAACAGAGGGGAAACAATGAGGAATTAATAAAAGATTCAAACAGAAAAGCCACAAGAACAGATGAAATATCAGCTGAGGTAAATTCACTGAGAACAAAGGTTACTGGAATGGGATGAACAGTTGTTAACCATAAGAGAATTTTGGACGATTTCAGAAATGGTACGGAGAAAATCAGGCAAGCAAGCAGTCTGACAGACCAAAGTAGTAACAATGAAGAGATAATAACACAGGTAAATGAAATGGTGATAAATTACAAAGATGAAGTACTTTCTCCCTATGCCGAAATGGTGAAAGTAAAGAATGATTTACATACAAAGATATCAGAAAAAAATAACGTACGAAATGAAGTGAAAGAAATCATACTGTACATAAAAAAACCCAAACTAGTCAGGGATTAACAAACCTATAATAATCAGTGGCATAGGTGAAGAGTAAAAAAACAAAAAAAAACAATCTCAGGGGACAAAAAAGGAGATGGAAAATATAATGAACATACTCCAGCAAGTATCAGAGGATATCAGTGAAAAAGATATAGAAGAACATAAAAGGATAGGGAAATAGGAGATACGTAAGTCAAGGCCCCTGCAAGTAACATTCCAGAGTGCAAACACTGTTGAGGATATATTAAAAGATGCCAACAAACTCATGGAAAAAGACGTTTTCAAAAAAGTATGGCTAAAAAGATGACTAACTCAAGAGAAATTGGGAACACTAAAAGAGAAAAGGGAGGAAGCAAAAAAAAAAAAAAAAACGAGGAGAGATCAGAGGAAGTGAAGAGTAAATTTTTTCACGAAGTAATTGCATTGCAGGTATGAAAGTGGTACATAACCAGCAGGGAATTAAAAAAAAAAACAGAAGGTACCGGTAATAGACTCAAGCTATGGCAAGTATGAAAACAAGATGATTAAGTAGATGGACTCAAATATAGGTGGAATGGTATCTAACCAATTAGAGATGAAAGATTATACTAAAGAAAAGGAACCACATATTATGTGCCTAACTGAAACAAAATTCATTCCAAAAATATCAAACGATAGCTTAAGCTAAGTAGAATACAATATATAGAGAAGAGATAGGAATTTTTAAAAAGGAGGAGGAATTATAATATTAACAAAGAAAAATCTACAAGTCAAAGAAATAGAACTAGATATACCCACACAAGTAGAACTGATTGCAGTAGAGATTAATACATCTGAAAGGAAAATAAGTGTGGCAAATTTATATATGCCACCCAGAACAATCACTTGGGAAAGAGGCGAATATGAAGAGTTTAAGAGCATTACTACACAGAATGGAAGAGAAATCTGAAGGAATTATATTATCTGGAGATTTCAATACAAATATAAATTGGCATACTCTAGAGTAAGAAACCATGAAAGGTATTGGTACCAAAAGCTCCTGGATCTTGTGCAAGAGCTTTTCCTAACACATGTAAAGGAAAACACCAGAAAAAGAAGCCCTGATGATCCATCAGTACTAGATCTTATATTTACTAAGCAAGAATATGATACTGACAATATAATGCATCACCCTCTATTCGGCAAAAGCGACCATGCAGTATTAAACTGCAACTTCAGGATTGCATATGACATAGTTAACAGTAATGAGTTACAAAAAGAGCCTAAACAACAAAAAGGGCAACTACCATGACCTAAAAAAATACTTCTTAGGAATAGACTGGGAAAAACGAGCTTAGAGGACAAGATTTAAATGTTATATACTGAAGATTCTGTAAACTTTATGAAATAAAAGTCCAAAATTACATACCACAGCACAAAGAAGCGGAAAAGAAAATTAAGAAATGGTTTAATACAGAATGTAGAAAAATAAAAAGAAAAAAGAGACTTGTTGTGGAAAAGATACAGAAGACACAATTGTGACAGGGCATATAACAACTATAAACAGGCAAGAAACTATTATTCAAGGATAAGGAGAGAAGCCTAAAGACAGTTTCAGAAAGACATTCTTAATAAAAGTAGTGATGAACCGAAGCTATTTTACAGCTACATCCAAAGCAAAACCAAAGTTAAAGATAAAATACAGTCCATTACGGACGAGGGGATCATTTATATACAAGAGAAAGATAGTTGTGACGCACAAAATAAAAAGTTCCAATCAGTTTTTACAGAAGAAAGTAATTTTGAGAGAGCTGATATGGAACATACATGCCCACACATATTACCAGATATACAAATACAAGAAAAAGAAATACAGGAGGCTTTAGGTAAATTAGACAAAGGAGAAGAAAAAAAAGTCCTGACGAAATATAATGTTGGCTGCTACATGAATGTGCAAAAGAGTTAAGTAGACCAATATATGTAATATTCAAGGAAACCTTTGGTCATGGTAAAGTACCTGATATTTGGAAGAAAGCAAACATTGTTCCCCTATTTAGTTAAGGGAAAAGAGAGAATCCAGTCAACTACCGACCATTATCACTAGCCAGTATTGTAAATAAGATACTAGAATAGCTGATAAGAATTGTTTGGGTAAACCATCTAGTGGAACACAATATGATAACAGAAAGACAGTTTGGTTTTAGAAAGGGAAAATCATGTCAATAATAGAGTTCCAGAAACATTACAGAAAAGAGAATGATGGGTGGACAGTATCTATCTAGATTTCAAGAAAGCATTTGACAGAGCACTACACCAAAGACTTTTATGGGAACTGTACCATCAAGGAGGAATTCAAGGCAATCTGTACTGCTGGATGCAAGATTTTCTCAGAAAAAGGGAATTGAGAACAGTACTAAGGGGAAATTACTCATCATGGAGGGAAGTGACTAAAGGAGTTCCATAGGGCTCAGTGCTGGCACAAGTTATGTTTTTAGTGTATATAAATGATATAGATAGTAACACTGGAAATGGAAGCTATCTAAGTATGTTTGCTGATGATGCAAAAATACAAAGGAGAATTACTAACACAGACTCTTGTGGAGAACTACAAGAAGAATTAAGTAAACTTCATGAATGGAGTGATAAATGTCAAATGGAAATCAGTGTGGACAAGTGTCATGTAATTAAGTTTGGTAAAAGTGGAAAAAGACCAGATTGGAAATATAAGTTACGAAGTGAAACCCTACACAATATTAAGAAACTATCTTGCTGACATTCAGTGGCAGTCTTTCTTCTCTAGAGATGCAAGTTCTACACAGTCCCATATTAGTGATTTAATACTAGCTGGTATGGATTTGTTCATACTAAGTCAACAGTTCACTAAAAGATCGAACTCTCCAAAATGGTTTGATAACTACTGTGCAAGAGCAACTGCCCAAAAGTCATTAGCATATAACACTTACTTAAAATAAAAAAAATAATCTGAATCACTCTGTCAATTTAAAATTGCTAGAAACCATGCAAAAGCTGTAATAAGCCTCGCTAAATCATACTTTCTTCATAATCAAGCATCAAAACTACTTAACAACCCTAATGACAATAGAATATTCTGGTCAACTCTTAATTCTTTCAATAAAAACTTTAACAAGACATCATCCATTCCCCCACTAAAATCTATAGATGGCAACATTACAAATGACCGACATAGGAAAGCAAATACCTTTGCCCGCACATTTGCCAGAAATTCTACCTCAGAGGAAGTCAGTCAGAACGTCTCAGTACTAGAACTTGACTCTCCCGAAATTGTTCCACTTAAAATACAGACAAGATACTCAAAATCCATCCTAGACAATTTACCTACCAACAAAGCTTCAGGCCCAGATGGATTTCCTCCAACTATTTTGAAAAAGTGTTCCCTAGAACTTGCACCTCTTCTTGGTATTTTTATATTCAGACTATGCATACGTACTTCTTCATTCCCTAACTCATGGAAAGAAGCCAATATTCTCTGACCCCTCTGATTACAGACCAATTGCTGTCACATCTTCTTTTGGTAAGGTATTTGAAATTTTAACTAATAAGCACATAGTTAAACACCTTGAATCCAACAATTTACTTAGCGATAAACAATATGGTTTTTGCCATAAAAGATGCACAACTGACATATTCAATCTCCTGACTCATACCATCCATCAATCAATCGACCTATATGGAGAAACTCACACAGTAGCCCTTGATATTTCTAAGGCTTTCGACAGAGATTGGCATCGTTACCTGCTGTCCAAACTCCCTTGCTATGGACTAACGTCTTTTGTTCCTCTGCTTGCCTCATACCTCAGCGACAGAAAAATAAAGAGTAAAAGTAGATGACATATATTCCAATTTCCACTCAGTTAGAGCCGGCATGCCACAGGGATCAGTTCTGGCACTAACCCTGTTCCTGGTTCATATTAATGATCTTTTTTATCTGTCACCCACAATCCCATCCATTCATATGCAGATGACTCAACACTTCACAGTTCATTCACACTCAGACACCCATTTACAAAGTCTGATATCTCCAGTTCTCAACTCAGCACAGCCATCTCCATTAATCAAGACTTATCTATGATCAGTGAATGGGGACAAAACAACCCTGTCTCATTTAATGCTAG